>JAOVVF010000029.1:6537268-6547398 GCA_028565595.1 Duopalatinus emarginatus | reverse complement strand
AACATGTAGTTTCCTATACTGGATGCAATACTAACATGCTGATTTAATAAGAGATTATAGGCAGGATAAACATGGGCTAGACTAAAGACTAAAGAGAAGTCTTGCATCTACAGGGTATTGCTGGACCTCCTGGTCCCACTGGTCATGCTGGAAAGGATGGGCCTCGTGGTCCTCGTGGTGATGTTGGATCTGCTGGACCACAGGGAGAGAATGGCCTGATTGGACCTCCTGGCCCATCTGGTGAGAAGGGATCTCCTGGAGAGAGTGGTGCTAAGGTAATTTCCCTAATATTCCAAATGCACCTTTGCTTATGCCAGTCCATTTTATAATCAAACATATACAGAAAATAAGCAGGATTGTTAAAGCAGAATGCACTGTTCTTATGACCACAGGGAGCTCCAGGTACTCCTGGACCAAGCGGTCTGATTGGACCTCAGGGAATCAGTGGTCTTCCTGGCTCCAGAGGTGAACGTGGTACTCCTGGTGGTGTTGGTGCTGTCGTAAGTGACCTCATCCTCTTGTAAACACACTCTGAACTGTGATCATCCTTGGCATAGCTTTTGGGTAACATCACAGGTACAGTCAGTGATTTTACGAATATGTACCACCTCTCTCGGCTAATTTGAACATATGATGTGTTACTCAGGGTGAGCCTGGTAGGGTTGGCCCAGCTGGTTCCCCTGGTCCCCGTGGTCCAGCTGGTAACATCGGTATGCCTGGTATGACTGGTCCTCAGGGAGAAGCTGGACGTGAGGTAAGCTGTACTGTGCCATTTAACTAACTGTGATAGACAAAAGTTTGGACGACAAGTTGGAGAATGTCCCATAGCAGTTGGGCGAATCCCTATGATAAACAGATCACACATATTCATTACACGATTGCATATTAATCTTCATTTTATACTTTTCTATAGGGTAGCCCTGGTAATGATGGACCTCCTGGCCGTCCTGGTCTTGCTGGTATTAAGGTAAAAGTTAACCTGTAGTAAGAAACACAGGATGTGATTAACTACATATGTTTATTCTAATTTTTGTGTCCTGGATTAGTAACACAGTCACTTCTTTCATATTTAACTGGACTTTTTTAAACTGACAGGGTGACCGTGGAGAGCCTGGATCTGCTGGCCATGTTGGTGCTGCTGGTGCTTCGGGACCCTTGGGACCATCTGGAGCTGTTGGCAGACCTGGAAACCGTGGTGAGGCTGTAAGTGTCCAGGCCTGAAATACACATATTGCCAGAGTTCTTGGCATATTTAACAATTTTCAGTAACCAGTATTTAGTTATTTTGCCAGTATAGTAGCAAAGAGCTAGGAGTTGTTATTGACACTGTGACTTTTTATGATAGATAAAAATTACATTCCAATTTTGTTTATAATTTTCTCTAGGGACCCTCTGGAGCTGTTGGACCAGCTGGCCCAGCCGGTGCAAGAGGTGCCCCAGTAAGTAAATTGCCTGTAAAAGCTATGTTGTTAATAATGCTGTAATCGATAATAAATCTCACTTTTCTTTATGTACTCAACAGGGCCCTGCTGGAACTCGAGGTGAGAAGGGTGTGGCTGGAGACAAGGGAGACAGAGGCATGAAGGGACTGCGTGGACACCCTGGTCTTCAGGGAATGCCTGGACCCAGTGTAAGTGACCCCATCTACATGTGTTTTGAAATAATGATATGGATAATAATTACTCATTTTTAAATTAATTAATCCGGTCTGTAATTATGGTTTTACCTTACAGGGACCTAGTGGTGATACTGGCGCAGCTGGTCTTTCTGGACCTTCTGGTCCCAGAGTAAGTAACCTACTTCCTGTTACCAAGTCATTATTTAGCTATGGACTTTGGAGTACTATTTGGTAACATATGTCATCTACTTTTATAGGGCCCTGCTGGTCCCAGTGGCCCAGCTGGTAAGGATGGTAGACCTGGATCTGCTGGTCCCGTTGGACCTGCTGGACATCGTGGTCCCCCTGGACAAGTTGGACCAGTTGTAAGTAGTCATTTTCTGTCCCAAAATGCTAAGGATAAAAGGTCTATATGGAATGGCGTGAACCACTGCAATAACATAAAATGTACTAATTTGATCTGCAGGGACCTCCCGGACCTCCTGGTCCTCCTGGACACCCTGGTGCTGCTGGTGGTGGATACGATATTTCTGGTGGTTATGATGAGTACAGAGCTGACCAGGCTGCCCTCAGGGCTAAGGACTACGAGGTGGATGCCACCATCAAGTCCCTAAACACACAGATCGACAACCTGCTCTCACCTGAGGGCTCCAAGAAGAACCCTGCCCGCACCTGCCGTGACATCAGACTCAGCCACCCCGACTGGACCAGTGGTGAGTTCATAAACTGTTAATATGTAACTGCTGATATAAATCCTGAGAAATATGATCAGTACAACTTTAATTTTTTTCCTACTACACAACTTTTTGCAGGTTTCTACTGGATCGATCCCAACCAGGGCTGCACCATGGATGCTATCAAGGCCTTCTGCGACTTCACCACAGGTCAGACCTGTATCTATGCTCACCCTGAGAGCATTGCTCGCAAGAACTGGTACAGAAGTACCCAGGAGAAGAAGCACGTCTGGTTCGGCGAGACCATCAATGGCGGCACCGAGGTGGGTTTTGTATACAGTTATAGTCGATAGGCTTTTTCTAGTTCATAGGTTTTGCCTGTTATTTGAACCTTGGGTCTTTTTTTTCTCCTCAGTTTGGCTATAATGATGAGACTCTGAGCCCACAGTCCATGGCTACACAGCTGGCCTTTATGCGCCTGCTGGCCAACCAGGCTGTCCAGAACATCACCTACCACTGCAAGAACAGCGTTGCCTACATGGATGGTGAGAATGGCAACCTGAAGAAGGCTGTCCTGCTGCAGGGCTCCAATGATGTTGAACTCCGGGCAGAGGGCAACAGCCGCTTCACCTACAGCGTTCTGGAGGATGGCTGCACTGTAAGTTTACTGCTCAATATCTATGTGTTTTATGAGGATGTACAATCTATGTCTGCATAGTGTCTCATGACCACAAGATACTGTAAATAACATTTTCTGATTTAGATTTCCACCACCTCACCACCCTTATTCAGTTTACTTCCAAACTTAAAATGAGATTAGTATATGTGATAAAAATTGAACTTTACTTGAGCATTACTTCTGACTAACGTCTGTGTCACTTTTGTAATTTTCCCCACAGAAACACACTGGCCAGTGGAGCAAGACAGTCATTGAATACAGAACAAATAAACCATCTCGCCTGCCCATCCTCGACATTGCACCTTTGGACATTGGTGGCGCTGATCAAGAATTTGGTCTGGACATTGGCCCAGTCTGTTTCAAATGAATAGACTCAAGATAAATTAAAAAAAAGAGAGAAAGAAAGAAAAATGAAAAAATCTCTGCCCTTCTTCTCTGTGTTGTTTTTTATACTGAATGCTGATTTCCTCTGCACATCCACTTGCTTAAGCTGGGCTCTATCGGAGAGGACAAAAGGACTGAACGGAGAATTGCACAATGCAAATTAATACAGCTGCCCAAAAAAGAGATGCTGGGAAACACCTTGGTGTGGGACATGCCATCATTTTGTAAAAAATAAAAGAAGTGTAATAAAAATGATGAAAGTATGCATCACTTTGTGGTCTTTATATATCTTCCAAAGAGGAGGTTTAAAACCACAATTTCGAAAAGGTTTAAACTACCTCATGCCTGTATAAAGAAAATATTACCTGAACCACATCCTACTCATTGGTATTAAGGCTTCAAGTTCTGTCCTGTGTCAAAGGTGCTCAATCACTTGAAGTGCGGATATATGGTGCTACATTTACAGTTGTGGAGGAAACCACTTTTACTGTATTACTTTGTATTGTCTTTGAGGAGTACTGCACAGGTCCCACCGATAACCCCGTTTTTTAAGCAGGTGGAAAATTCCTAAATCTGATGTTTGTCCGAATTTTAATTTTCATGTTTTTGTTGTTTGTTTTTAGTTTTGTTTTGATTCCTTTTTTGTTCAGGCATTTAGTTCAACCACAGCCCCCTCCAGTGTTCATACTGGCAATCACATTCATCCATCTGAAAGGGTATTGGAGGCCTCTCTCTCGCAAAAATGAACCACAAAGTTTATTGTACCTATTTTGTATATGTGAGATGTTTAAATAAATTGTGAAAAGTTCTGAAATAAAGCATGTCCAATGTTCTAAAACACAACACTCCATGAGTTAAGTGATTTAAAGTGTTTAGAACAACTGAAAAGTCCATGAATATGATATCATGACTTCAGAACTTTTAACTATATAACATATAGCAATACAGTAACAGACTGATTCCCACTAAAGACCAGTCCAACCAAAATGTAAAACATAGTTGTCCCTTAAGCCAAATACTGATAATCACGCGAAACATGTTTGGCATTTGAGCTTTGCATCTTTGAGATATGAGGCAAGTAAAAAAGATAAATATAGATTTCAAATTCAAACTATATTAACATTTAAATACCTTTTAACCTATAACTTAGCTTTTAAACCTAAGCTCCATTTCACGTTAATGTTGTTGCTCACTAAATAAAAAAATAAATAAATAGCAGACATGTACGGCTACATGTACGGGGGAAGTGTACGTTTTATTTTTGGACAACATGTTCCTTTATTGTTTTAATTAACAACATTGTATTTTGTATACAATCTTTGCACACAATTCCCCTTACCCAAACATAGTCAGCACAGATGCTGTTTGACATTTTCATGTCTGACATTTTTGCTCTTGCGTTAGCAGGCTAATATAGCAAACATAAGAAAATGATATAGCTGCCTTTTTAACAAAAGTATCATGTTTAAACGATTACTAATGTGTTGCCAACAGTATAGCTATAGTAAACTGAGGAGTCTCTGGTTGTTCACAAAGCAACTGTATTACGCAGAAATCTTTTGGGTGTGACATTTTTCGAAAGGGAGGAAACTGACATGAACCCAGACAAAAAAGATTAATGAATAGAGATGTGGTTGTACTCACTAATTCTGTGAACGTGAGCTAAAGGGCTGATACACACCTTTGACCTACACAGGATACAATACATTCCATCTGTCACAGCTCATTGAATGTTTCAATGTTATATATAGTATTCACTCAGTAAAAACAGCCCAACAAAGGGTCACTTATATACAAAATACTTAGTAAGTCACTTCACCCAGGCTGAAGTGATGAGAACAGGTAAAAAAGGACTAGATTATTTTTTTTTATAGTCAAATATTAAAGTACTCTAAACCCTAATCTGCCTTGTGTAATTTTGTTACTGTATACATGTGGCGCTTCTAGAGTTTACTCAATTGAATTTAGCCATTTATGTAGTCATTTTATATATCTAAATCAGATTACATCAGATTACAAGACTGAACTGGTCAGGTAGGTTCCTCCTTTGCAACATCAGGAAAATCCTGCCATTCAACTGTGGTCAAGCTGGTGCTTGATCAGTCCTCTGTCATTTACAGACTGAGGGCCAAGTTGCCCCACACCACCCTACTTTTTCCACTGGCTTTCTGTAGGTGACCACTTCATATTTAAAACAATGACGTTAGCCTAAAATCCAACAATCAGCCACTACCCAACTACACAAAAGACAGACACTTATCACCTTCCACTTTGCACCACAACCCCTTTAGGCCTCAAGCACAGCTCAACGGGATCTCTCAGGAGATCATCTCTGTCCTGGTATCCACATGGTGAAACAAACTCTTGCCACTGGCTTCAGATAAAGACAACAGACCCAACTCTTTACCAAGCAATTTGTTATTCTGTTTATGTTATTTAAAGTTGTTTGATGTGTTCTGTTCATACTGTTCTAACTTCCCAGAACTGAGTTTTTATATAGCTGATAGTATATTCTTAGTCCGTGACATAGTGAAAAAGCATGAGCATATGCTTCTGAAGGTAACTACCAGGTGCTTATGTAAATCTATAAATCACTCTGGATATGAGCATCTGATTAATGCTGTAAATATATGCTAGACTTCTAAGTTGAATCTTGCTTAATGTAACATTACCAAACATCTTTAATCTGTATATGATATCTAGAAATGACCAACAGTATGGGTAAATGGGGAGCTGATGGCATTGCATTACAAGAGAACAGACAACGCATCCACACTGATGAACATTTCCGTAGATTTTGGTCTAAACCAAAATATACATATATAGAAATTCTGGATTCTAAATAGTGGTATAACTAGTATTTTAAAATTATTAGCTAAAAAGTCATTTACATTTGCGCCACCTTGTGGTAAAAGATATTACATTTACTAAGGACTCGTGTTTCCCTGGTAAAGCAGTAAACGTAACGAAATAATTTTGCACTGTTAACTAATACCATTGTCTAGTGGTGTATAAACAACCGTTGGTTAAGCTTTATGACAATCAGGTTTAATCTGTAGGTTTTTCTGTTAAATTCCCAACTGGCTTTTTCTGTTCTGTTATGGATTGCCATCCCATCCAAAGCGTTTTTTAGTATAGGTGACTGTTCTACATCTTTGACTTTGTTCTTCTTGTCTCTTACATATGTGAGGTTTCATGTACACATATCTTTGTAACAACTTATGACTAATGATGGCAAACCTGAAAATAGTTTCCTATCACCTCCTGTTATCTTTACTGCTACAGGGAGTGTACTTTTCATACTTGTCCAGAGTCTATTTAAAGCTCAATGGCTGCTAGGTTGTGCATTATAGCCGTGCTTCATAGCCTTGTTAAATATCACTTACTGTGCTCTTTATGAGCTCTCAAACTGATCTTATTGCACAAACCTTTCAGTCTTTGTGAGCTTGCAGTTAGCAGACATGTGGCTAAGCATGGAAGATCTGATTTCATTCGGTTGCTGTTGTACCTGCAACTTCAGTTTTTAACTCGATCCAGGACAGACAGATGTTGTCCAATCAGATTTAAGCATCTCTCTATGATGTAATTTCAAGTGCGACCATGAAAAATAACCGCTAAAATACATACGACACATCACATCACATTCCCCACTATGTGCTATATTAGTTTATGAAAACATAAGGTTGCACAACAGAAAAATTGCATCCGCTTACATGCTGCAAAAAAAAAACCCTTACCAACGTTGTGATTGAAAAATTCCCTGTGCTTCTCGAGTCTCCTGTTGCCACTCTTGAAATGACTTTAAGAAGAGCCCTTAAAACTGATTGGATAAATAGCATTGATTGTTCAGGATCAACAGCATGGGAGTTGCTCCAGGAACAACAGCAACCAAAGGAAATCAGATTATGCGGCTCTAGTGAGTTCTAGTGAGCTCTTACAATTTTGCCCTACACATACACAATTTGTTAGCTACAGTTCTGATAGCATTGGAGCAATTGTCTCAATTGGAGCAACTTGGTGGTTGGTGTGATACAGTGGTAACATCATTGGCTCCCATGTGAGAGACCTGGGTTCGATTCCCAGTCTGTGCTACACCAATAACTCCTAACACTACATTGGCCTACTTGTAATACCAATAACCTTGTAAGTCGCTCTGCCAAATGCTGTAAATGTAAATGTAAATGGAAGAAAACGTGGTTGGTGTGGTACAGCGGTAACGTCATTGGCTCCCATGTGAGAGACCTGGGTTCGATTCTCGGTCTGGGCAGCCAGTCTGTGCTACACCAATAATGGTCCTTGGGCAAGACTCCTAACACTACGTTGGCCTACCTGTAATACCAGTAACCTTGTAAGTCGCTCTGGATAAGTCTGCCAAATGCCGTAAATGTAAATGTAACTGAATCTCCTGAATTGTTTCAGTATGCAGGTGTTAATCCCTTTTTGGGGGAGGAGGTCAAGACTTTGCTCTTACTCCTAACACCTTTGCCAGGACATAAGGAAGCTTTCTGTCAGTATGGTTTAGGCATGGTTTGGTGGGCACAGTGCATGATTCTGGATGTGTTCAAAGCAAAGTCAGACCTGTACTGTAGGGCCACTCTAAGTCTTTTGCCAAAAAACCCTAGGAAGGAAGAGCATAGGTTTTAAATACTCAAAAGCAGCACAACAAAACGGAGCAGGTTCAGGAACAAATACTTTTTTTATCCGCTACAGAGCCATGTCGTTATACTCTTAGCAGACATATGAGTGCTCCTGATTCCCCCTGTAGGATGGGCCCTAAGCAACACTCTGAGACTAAAGGGTCTCCCTCTTTGTGCTGGAGTAACATAAGGCATCTTTTGAATGCACCCCTGCAGGATGCCACTTAGAAAATTATGGCCTACAGAAATACTTTAAAAATGAGTAGCAGCAGTCTGTGAAGGTGAGGCTTTTATAGTGGTGTCCTGCATGCACCCTACAGAAATATTTAATCCACTAATAAATTAGTGAGTAGCAGAAAAATATTGCATGTACTGCTTTATTCTAGACAGGATTACAGTGAATCCAGAGGCTTTCACTGGGTGCAAGGCAGGAGAATTCATCCTGGATGGGATGACAATGCGTATAGCAGGGCAACTTACACACAAATATTCACAGACTTATTTATATACACTGAAGGGCAATTTAGTACAGCCAATGTGTTTTAAATGGTGGGAGAAAACTCATAAGGGAACCTTAGTGTACAGTAACTTGAGCTCAGAGATTTAAAAAAGTCATTCAGTACTTTGGAGCAGTGAGTCAGCAATGATACCACAATGAAACGCACAGAGGAAATTAAAACACAGACGCAGTACTTTACAATACCCTATTACAATCCACTAGTATTGCATAGCAGATTTTATGGCTATGACTATAGTTGTACTTATACTGTAGTTTATGCACTTTACCTGGTCTCTTGGTTAAATTGCGAAATTGAGTGAGGAATAAAAGAGCTCTGGAATACAATCTGGTTCTTACTTTATACAAAACAACACAATTAAAATGATATAAAATCAAAAAGAATCTTTTCCATTATCTCACTCTATACAGTAACAGAAACTCATCAGTAAACCTTGAGGACTTTCTGAATGTTATACTGTATTGCTGTATTCTTAAAAATATTTAGTTTTGTCAGTTTGTCAGACTAAACTGGAATTTCCAGCAGGTATATAACTGTGTGTGGTTGCATAAGCACATATTTCAAGAAAAACAAGTATGACATAAAGGCATGAACGTTTGGTATTTTAAAGCGAATTGTATTGTACTTAAAACTTAAAAGGAACCTCCACCCTGTAACACGTAAAACATATTTATATTGAAATATGTGTAATGTGCTTTAGTGATTCTGGTGCTTTATTGTTTGTGCTATTTTTGGTGTTTGTGTGAAAATGTTGTCATTGTATGCCACACTGATAACACAGTTATAAATTGCCAGCAAATTATAATGAATTTCATTAGTAATTTTTAATTAATTAACTTCAGGTACAATAGAACTTGACACTGAAGGAAATAAGAAAGACAATCTGTTAACAGTTTAAAGATCAGAGTCTGCCTCTATACAATGAATAGAATTTAAAAAAACCTGTTTTAAGATACACTGCAAGAGGAGGGCTTGATGGATGTCACTTGATAACAAAAGTAAAAAAAACTGTGTGGAATTCAATGCATGCTGTTTGACATGTCTGGCTTTAGATGGTTTGGTAGATGGTTAATCTACTGCTAGACTTTGAAACGGGAGGAGAAAACAACACAGTGTAAAAACATTTTTTTATATTCACTGCTTAAATCTTCTTGGTGGAGCTAAATTGTGAAGGTATTATTCACAAAAAAAAATAAAATAAATAAAAAAAATACACCAAATGTATGCTTAATGAAAGTATGATGAGCTTTTAACAAAATCTAACTGACATATAAGTAGATGTATCTAAATAAGACTTAAATAGTGTATAGTTTAACTGTAAAGAGTAAATGATTTAAATTAAAATTAGGAGTATGTTCTGACATATTTGCTGTGTTTTGAAGTTTCATACATTCAGCTCACAAATATGAAAAAGGTTAGTGTTTATGAATGAATATATGAATAAATGTATATATTTTTTAATCTTATTTTATATTTTAATCTTATTTTATATTTTATTCTATTTTATATTCTATTATTTTAATCTAGGAATATTTAATTTTATTCTAACTCTAGTGTGACTTTCTATTACTGTTTACTTACTTACCTAGTTTATATTCTGTGGACGACAGTCAAATGTCA
>JAOVVF010000029.1:6507614-6531533 GCA_028565595.1 Duopalatinus emarginatus | reverse complement strand
ATATATATATATATATATACACACACACAAATATTATTTCATATATTCATATATTCCATTCAGAATCACCAGAACTAGGAATCACGATTCTTTAAATAATAGGTTTTTTTCAGCTCCCCTAATGTATACTATTAATTATATAACTGTTAACAAGTCTGTTTTTGACACAGTTATGGCAGAGACTAGTTATAGCTCAGTTAGGAGTATACAAGATTATAAATGTAATGGTGTTTGTGGAAATAGCATGAACTTCAGAATTTGAGCACAGAGAGAGAGAGAGAGAGAGCTGCACAAACTAAAATACTAAAGCTCTGCTGCATTAATGATTTTAGCTCAGGATAAAGCAAGCGCTTAGTTCGACTGGCACCATCTTCAGCAGTTAGTTGTGAAAAAAGACGTTGTGGATGAAAGACATATAAATTAAGGACGTCAGCTACAATTTCAATACAAAAATAATTACTGGAAATTGAAGATCGCAGAAGATTCACCAGTTTGAAAAAGTCAATTTGTTTTTAATGGATTATTAACCCAGTCTTGTTTATTGCTATAAAATTACCATGATCCTACCTGCCATTTTATTGTGTGGAATATGTACGTTATGTGCTGCAATTCTGGCAATTTCAACCACATTTTCCAGAGTAAAATTTAATCAAGAGTTTATAGCAACAGGATGAAAGTTCATTTAAATCTAAAAATACTATTTTAAATACAATCATTTTAATGTAAACAAAGTTTACATGTGGTCAATGCTTTAATAAATGACAAAGTGTTTGTCTGTTAATTTTATGATATGTTATAAATAGTACAGTACCCAACTTATTAAAAGCTACCAAAATTTTCAAACAATACATAGCTTTCAGGCTTTACCAAACTGTTCCCTTAATTTCTGTGAGGGAACCCTTCCAAAGGGAACAATAAAGTTATATCTAATCTGATCTATCTTATATAAAGCGTTAGGTGTGTAAAGGGATGCGTGCCTTCCATGAGAAGAAACAAGACAGGTTTTCCACATGTTTAAAAAGATTTTGAACATACAGCCTATTTTCAGTATGCCAGTCTTGCCAGGTGTCTTTCCACATGGCATGACCTTGAGGCCTCAGTATATGGGTGTTTCAGTGTGGAATTACTACTGGCTGATTACGCTGTATAAAATACTACAGCGTAAACGACCATTAAAAACAGCTCACATACATTAAAGGAATATTTACTGAAACCTTATGTTATTTTTGTCTCTTAACTTACACAAGAACTAAAAGGAAATAAACTTCCTAAATAAATAAATTTCCAGAAGAGATGGTGTTGTTGTTGCTATAAGCTTAAAAAGAGCAAGGAAAGGCAGCATGAGTCAAAAAGGGATAGTTGTTTGGTTTTGTTCTGGTCAACAATGCATTGTCTATTCGATGGCCGTGTATGATAATGTTACAAACATGCTAGGAGTGCCAGCAGAGATAGTAATATAGGCTAATGTATTTACAACAGGAGAGGATTACACAGCTGAGGGGTGTTTGGTGCAATTAAGGTGAGTCAGGGAGTAAGGGAGACCAGAGGGCTGAGCTGTAAATTCCAACCTTTATTATTGGAAACCGGACATAAAAGGGATAACAAAGAAACATGTTGTAATTTTACAGTTTACACTTTATGGCCAGAAGTAGGCGGACACTTAATTGTCACACTTGTATGTTTTCTTTTCTTTTCTTTTTTTTTTTTTAACATCTCATCCACATCTAGTCTCCCATTTACTGTAATATAACCTCCACTCCTGTTAGAAAATTTTCACTAGATTTTGAGCTGTGGTTGTGGTCCTCAGTAGGGTTGAGGTCAGGTTTCTGTTCAGAATACTCGAGTTATTCCACTTTAGACTTGTGGCTTTGTGCACAGGGGTATTATCATGCAGGAACAGGTCTGGACCACTTAGGATTAGTAAGGAAGAATGTAATGTTACAGGGTACAAAAAAGCTTGGTTTGAAGAAGGCCAGCATATGGGTATGGTGGTCAGGTGTCCACCAAATTTTGCCCATATGGTGTATAATGTAACTTCTAATTTTATTAATAGTTTCTTTATTAATGAATTTGTTAGTCAGTGTGTATTCTCAGTTTGTGTCTCTGTTTTTCTGTCTGTCTGTGTATATACCTGTGTTTGGAAGTGTGTGTGTTCATCTTCTTAATGGACTGTTTTTGTCAGGCCGGGACACGTGTGAGTGGCTCCTGTCTAGTGGACGGTTCCTAGGAGACGATGTGTGGCAGCCATATGGCTGCATGATGCACAAGTACAAAAGCATGTGAGTCACGCCACAGAAACTCTGTTCTAAAACTCAGGGTCATTTATCAGAACAGCGGTTCGGAATAATCTATTTTTCTTTATTTTCAGCGAAGCAAAAGCTTGCCTCAACAATAAGAGGATCGCATTCATCGGCGATTCTCGAATGCGTCAGCTCTTCTATTCTTTCATCCAGATTATCAACCCTGAAACAAAGGAAGAGGGCAATAAGGTAAGTTTGTTTCCAGTGTGTTTGCTTAAAAATGCAAAACTCAAAATGCACACATGCATTTAGCAGGACAGTAAATGGAAATGAGGGCTCATAGTCTATACCAATGTAGCAAATCTTTTTATTTTTGACCATACATGTTTTTGTACCCCCACTAATAGCATAAACCTGACAGTCACAGTTCTCTTGTGTCCCCCCCCCCCCAAGCAGTTTTATTGGTTGTGCTAAAGTAAACTAATTAGTACAAGATTACAACATGGCGGGAAACTCCTTTAATAATAGTTATTAATATTTGTAGTTATTCTCTTCACTATGGTGCCTTATTGCTTATGAACTGATTAGGACCTTAATTTCCTCCTGATTCAATTCTCCTTTTCTCCTTTTTTTCTCGTTGGAAATGACCTGGCCAGCATGAAAACATTCCCTTTGCAGAATCCTCCGTGAGTGTGGTGAGTGTTTCTTGTAACTTTTATTTCTGATAGTAATAAAAAAAAGGAGTAGTTGGGTAATACATTTTTTTTATAGGACTTTCTATGGCATGCAGAAGTAAATACTTCCATGAAGGCTCTGTTGACATCATGGATCGAGGTATAGTTTATTTAAAAATTTGAGGTTTTTTTTAAAGACTAACACATGATCATAAATGTCTGATTATTAGTGTTGCATCCTGTGATTTTTTTTTTATCACTCTTTATTACAGAAACCATCTTCCAAGCCAGATGTCATCATCATCGGTGCTGCCGCTGTAAGTCAAAGCCACACAAAATAAATGTTGTGATAAAATAAGTATACAAATGAGCAGTTTTTTCACCTTACTGCTCTAACATGTTATTCAGACTTGTCATGCTTGTCATATTTTTTTAGTGGTCCATCAAACTGCACAGCGGCAGCAGCGAGTCACTCCTTCAGTACAAAGCAAACCTCACGTCTATATCAGCACCACTGGAAAAACTATCTGAGCAAAGTGAAGTCTTCTGGGTTGTACAGGGTGTGTATCGATGGCAAAAGTGTGAACAGCATCTCAAAAAGCAAAAGGACTATGTAATCCTTGTTTTTCTTGTGTGTTTCTTGCTCTTAGGTCCTGTCTATGAAAATGTCTTGAGTGAGAATCGTAAGATGATCACCAACGAGCAGATAGACTTGTATAATGCAGCAGCACTCAGCACTCTGAACAGCAGCAAGAAAAATGCCAAGGCCAGGGTGAAGTTCCTGCAGGCTTCACGGCAAGCTGCCATGGAAATCATCACCCAATCAGAAGATGGCCTACACCTTCCTGTGAGCGCAAGGAACGTGGTAAGTCATAACTAAGTTCATATAGAGATGAGCAAATCAGTAGCTTGGTCACCTAAAACGGGTACTTTACATATTAGCTGATGGTTAACTTCTTCATATTTTGCTTACTCTTTAGGGTGCCATGGTTCTGATGAACTCCATATGCAACAAGATCCTGAAGCCTATCGATGGCTCGTGTTGTCAGAGTGTTCCTCCACTCAGTCTGCTACAGAAACTGGCTGCTGGACTCTTCCTGGTAGCTGCTGTCTGCTTCCTGGTGTTGCATGCACTAGGCTACACTGGACACTGGAAGAGCAAGCCTGCGTCTGACGTTGAGAGCGGAGAGGAGAAGAAACCTCCCACTGCTGCGGTTCCACTCATCATAAAGAACATGTTACAGTCCGTCTGCAAGATGGGTCTCATCATGCTTTACTTTTACCTTTGTGACCGAGCAGACATCTTTATGAAGGAGCAGAAGTACTACACACACTCCACCTTCTTCATCCCACTCATCTATATATTCATGCTGGGGTTTTTCTACAATGAGAACACTAAAGAGGTACAGGATATAGCCAATTTACTCGAAACGTCTGAGGTTTTCTCCTCCTTACTTTATCTTTATAATGCATTACACACAAACAGACTTCCCGTGCATTCTTGGCTTTTGTTGCCTCACAGTTATAAGGGCCTGGGTGTCATTCCCTAGCCAGACAACTAAGGTCCTTTCTGTGTGCAGTTGGCATGTTCTGCCTGTATTTGTGTGGGTTTCCACTGGGTGCTCGTGTTTCCTCCCACAGTCCAAAGAATGAATTGAAGATACTGAATTGTGTCTATGTAAAGGGGTCTGTTGGTATGTCTGCTCTGTGATGGACTGGGATAAGTTTCAGCGACCCCTCCAAACCCAGTAGTAGGACAAGCATCTTAGTAATAAATAAATGAATGAATGAATGAATGTTAATTTGTTTGTATTTTGTTATGTATGTTTGTATTACATAACAAAGTTGAAGTTTTAGTACCTGTACTTAAGTTCTGCCAGTATTACTTATTATTCAGTTTTGGAAAATCTGTCACATTATGTAAATAAACTTTCATTTCCCAGGCCAAACTGCTGAACAGAGAACAGACTGATGAATGGAAGGGCTGGATGCAGCTGGTTATACTCGTCTATCATATATCCGGAGCCAGTGCTGTAAGTTCTGAGTTTAACATACTTACAATTGCTACAAAGACTATTTATATTAAAAAATTATAATAATATTTTGCCAGACAATAAGATACAGAAGTAAAGAAATGTACATAAAGTTAAATAAAAATAAAATGAACACAATATACATAATCAAGGGAATAAACATCTGGACTGTAATTAGGGATAAAGTGGTCAAAGTGTCAGGATGTGCATATAATATTGTATATAGTGTTGTGCAAATAACGAGTATACACAGTGGGTGTTCAAGTATAGAGTCAAGTGGAGAGTCAATCACCATCTAATTTATCTTATCTGTTTTCTACAGTTCATACCTGTGTACATGCATGTCCGTGTCCTGGTGGCAGCTTATCTTTTCCAGACAGGATATGGCCACTTCTCCTTCTTCTGGTTAAAAGGTGACTTTGGACTGTACAGGGTGTGCCAGGTACTTATTTCTAGCATTCTTCTATCTGTATGATGATGTATGATGATACTGTACAGTATGGATCATAATGATAAGTACACACTAAGAAGTTTGTTTGTTCTAGGTTCTCTTCAGACTTAATTTCCTGGTGATAGTGCTTTGCCTTGTGATGGACAGATCGTACCAATTTTACTACTTCGTGCCTCTGGTTACCTTTTGGTTTGTGATCATCTATGCCACAATGGCCATGTGGCCACAGGTTCTGCAGATAAAAGCCAATGGTAATATTGACTATTGGAAATAAAGAATGATGTGATCATGTTAATCTTCTACAATAGGAGTGCGAATCTCTCAGTGTCTGGCGATTCGATTCGATTCTGATTTTTGGGGTCATGATTCGATTCGGAATCGGTTTTCTATTCAGGAACGATTTTTCTATTCAAATACTTTATAAATTTTGTTTAAATTATGTGATTGACAAGATGAAAAGACAATGCAAACAAATAGCTCATTTATTTAAAACAATACTTTTAGGTTCCTTACTGTATCAAATCTTTTTGCATCATTTTATATTTATACCATAAATTGAATTGTGCCTAAAATTCTGTAACTTAAATGACCAGTATTAGGTTAGCTTAGCTGCCTGGCTTTTTCTTAAATGATAAAATATATCAGTGAACAAATAACTCAAAAAATATTAATACAAAAGTAAACATAGACTTCAGTCTACCACAGTGCATTAACCTTTAACTGCAAATAAAATACAGACTTTAAAGTCATAGTGCATTACTGCATTTATATTTTGTATAATTCTGTCAGAATGGAGTCTGCTAGCAAAGAAGCTGGCTAACTAGCTTGCTCTTCTATGGTGGCCGTAGGAGCTACGAGTAAAACTTAAACGCATTTTAAAATAATTTTTTGGGCATTTTAAATCGATTCAGAATCGCCAGGACTAGGAATCGCGTTCCTTTAAAGAATCGATTTTTTTCAGCACTGAGCAGTGTTTTGTTTTTCAGGCAGTAGTATGTGGTACCTGGTACTGTTATTGAAGTTGCTGGGGTTACTTCTTTTCATTTGCTTCTTTGCATACTCACAGGTAGGCTAAATATGTTCAGCTAACTATCTCAAGTTGTTATTGAACTGCCTTGGTTTTTACCTCACATTCCCTTTTTTACAGGGGTTCTTTGAGAGTATTTTCTCCGTGTGGCCTGTTTCAAAGCTCTTTGAACTTCAGGGAAGTGTCCATGAGTGGTGGTTCAGGTGGAAGCTAGATAGATTTGTAAGTATTTTGCCTTATGGTATATAAAATGTGCCTTGTAAGTGTGCTACAACACAGCATAAATAAAAAAAGGTATAAAAAGAGGCATTCGAAAATACACATTCATCATCTGTGTGATGTGCTGGCATTGCAAGACAGTCACACCGTACATTCTCTCAGCTCCCTTTGTTAATCAGTTGAACATTTCTTGTTTTATTATTTTTTTTTGTAGAAGTCATCAATTAAAATACCTTAAACATTGTTTTCTAAACCTGTTTCTTGTCTTCTGCTGCAGGCTGTCATCAACGGCATGCTGTTTGCCTTTCTTTACCTGGTATTGCAGAAATGTCAGATTCTTTCCGAAGGGAAGGGCGAGCCGCTCTTCACCACCAAGATTTCCAACTGCTTGCTCTTTGTATCAGTGGTTTCCTTCTTAGTAAGTATGGAAGTAGATTCAGCTTTTAATGCCCACATAGAGATCACTTTATCTAATTTATTTCTCCTCCTTCAGACATATTCCATATGGGCAAGTAGCTGTAAAGATAAGACTAAATGCAATGAGATGCATCCCTACATATCAGTGGTGCAGGTAATTTCCTGTAAATGATCCTTTTTTTTTTTTGTTAAGATGATACCCTAATTTTCACCAGCTGTTCACTGTGTTTTTCTAAACCCACAGATTCTGGCATTTGTTCTCATCAGGAACATTCCTGGTTACGCTCGTTCTTTGTACAGCTCTTTTTTTGCATGGTTTGGAAAAATCTCTTTAGAGGTAAGATGCCTATACCATGAGCAAGCCAAACCAAATTTGGCAGTCCAGAAAGGTTTTCAAATCAAATGTGGAAAAACAAATTAGGACTAGGTGTGTGCACAGATATACAGGAACGTAGTTAACTCTATCTGACAGTCCAGTTTTAGATTCTGTATACATTCACATATTGTATACCAACACTTCTATCATGGTCACCTTCTATCATGCATATCTAAAAACTTTATTTTACTATATCCACTGTAGTGTCCAGATACAAATAATTAACAGACATGTACTAGCCAATCGGAATAAAATATTTACCATTGTATGTGTTCTGTGTGGCTGAAGATAATTATCTCTATAAGTAGAGTGAGATTCATGTGCTTTTCCCTCTCTCTTACTACTGTAGCTCTTCATCTGTCAGTACCACATCTGGCTAGCAGCTGACACAAAGGGCATTCTTGTCCTTATTCCTGGAATCCCCTCCCTTAACATCATCATCAGCACCTTCATCTTCGTGTGCGTCGCTCACGAGATCTCGCAGATCACAAATGACCTGGCCCAGGTGGCCATTCCTAAAGACAGTGGTACTTTGCTGAAGAGACTGCTGGCGACCGGACTCTTCATGGGGCTCGTCCTTCTGCTGTCTAACAGCAGTTGGGCCTGAGATCCAATGAGCTTAGCGCACAGATTCCTAAGTGAGTTAATTCACTGGAACACATCCTGATTTAAAAAAATCACTCAAAAAGACTCAGTAGGCACAGTGTCGCTCACTGAATTACAACCCGAGAGGCACGTCTCGGAGCAAAGCCCATGTTGCAGTGCGTACTTTATAAAGACAGTGAACACACATTTTATACAGAATGTATGCCGAGCCCTTGTGTTCTGCAGTACGTGTGTTCACTGACTGACTTTTAAATAAGCTTACATCTGACACCCACACCCGAAGGAATGGAAACAACCTCTTTTGTACAGTATTTAATTATTTAAATTAAGTTTACTTTGTACAGCGGTGTATGTCCTGTCTGTCATTTCCATTTTCCATTTTGAGCCGGTGTGGATGAAAAACGTTTTGTGTTTTACACTTCATGCAGTACATAGCACATTATATGCCAACAGCTTCTTTTGTCACTAGTCAGTTAATTTCTAAACCACTATGGTTAATACTCATATATTTTTAACCATCCCTTACAACGGATTTTAATTCTCCTAAATCTCAATTTAGAGTATCCATGGGTCGTTAAAAAAAATATGACAAAAAACTTTTTTTTTTGGCTTTAGAGACATTCAAAATGGGGAACTTGTATTTAAATTTATTAGTTTAACAAACTTGAATATACACTGAAGTGCCTGAAAAACTGGTAGACCAGGCTAATACATTGGACTGCATATATATAGATATACATAGATACGGAAATATTCTATAATTCTGTTGTGTTTTGAGGTGTAGGATTCTTGTATCTGTATCTGCATCACAGATGTGACTTGGGTCTGGTGACTTGGGTGGTAATGGCAAAACCCAACCCCAAAATTTGGCATCTCTAGACCACCAGCCGCTACAGAATTTATTTTACACCAGTTTTTTTGACACCTCAGTGTATAAAAGCCACCAATGGCCTTTAGAAGAACAAAATTATATATCTGTGCATTCTTATTAATTGTAACTACATATAACATTATTGCTGAGGTAATTTCTGGACTCTTGGCGGCTTTTGTGTACTGGTAAACTATATAGAAATTAGCTAATTATCTGAAGTACCTTCATAATATGTTTTCTTTGTAATGTTTTCAGAAATTTCGACTTTTGACAGTTACATCACTTCTGTGCAGTAATATCCATTTTCTATTTCCTTCTCTTCCCTTGCTCCACTCACTCTGCAGTGGTAATACTGACATTCAAATAATTTTAATGCATCAAAAATGCTCGGTTTTCAGACAGCTTTTGATATCTATATTTTATGTAAACCTAATAGTGTCATAAATATTTGAAAAGGTATTATTAATACCTTGTCTTACATACCTACAATGGAATTTTCTTATACCAGGTGAACAGACACACGACACTTTTATCAGCAAAAGGGTCAGTGCATGAACTACTGAAAGACTCCCAAGACACTGTACACCAATGTACAGCTCTAGTTGTGTGACAGTTTAGTACACCGTTATTTATTATTACAATTTTTACACATATCTTTAACCGAGTGGTGTAAAGCTGCTTTGATGTTATAATCCTGTGATTTGAATGTGGTTAAGATTATGGCAAACCAAAAAAAAAAAAAAACTGGGAGAGGGAATGTCTTACCAATGAAGGATTTATGAGTGGGGAAAGGCTTTAAACAGTGTAGGAGCTGCATTACACCAGTCTAAGCTCAGCTTTAGTGAAGTTCGGAATTTTTATAAGAAAACATAGCAAACCATTTTGTGCTGTATGTATCTGCTTTCTAGCTTTTACATTCAATAAGTACAAGACAACTAAACATACTATTCTGACCCTGTGTTGTGAATGTAAATCCTCACTCTGTTACTGTATACTGATGATAAGGATGTGTTTTACCGTTTAAAGCTACTAACAGGGAGTTTAGAAGTAAAAAGCGTTATTCCTTAAACTGGGGATTAAACAAGTGGGAAAGCATTGAAGAAAATTATGACAAATCATTTTTACACAACGTTTGTGATTATGGCAGCTGGTAAAATGTGGGTATACGGTAAAAATCCATATGCTACAAGACAGAGCGATGGTTTTCTCTTGTTACTTAGTGCAGTAATTGTTTTAAACAATCCTGCTGGTGAAAAATTATCATCAGTTTATTCTGTTAAATTGTGGCTGTGTTTATCTGACCTTAAAATTCTCAATTTTGATAAAATTATTTAAGTGGTTAGAAAGAAGCCAGTGTAGAACAGGTGTGTGTACAGACCTTAATTGTGTAGATAGGTTTTGCATATTGTGCCAATACAATCTTTATCATCCTCCATCAGGCTAAGGGCCACTAAATGAATAATTAATGATCAGACATTTGTCATTTTGTTCTGTACCATAGCTGTTTCATATTCATAATGTTTTGCAGGTCCACGAAATCTGCACTATTTTAGCCTTTTCTTCCGTTATTGGAAGACAAGATAAAAAAAAGCAAACAACCTCCTCTGTAAAATCAAGTTTTATTTCCTGAAGTGGCGTTTAAGCCGAACCGCAGCTATAATCTGATGGATTCACTCCACCTTCAGCTATTTATCCAACTGTAAATGTGTGAATTTTATTTTTTAAGACTTTGTTCAAACGTTTTGTATAGTTTAGTTTGGATCTGTGTAAAAAAACAAAAAAACAAAACAAAATTCATACATGCTGATGTAAATACAACTGTTTTGTCCTGAAATGTGAAGAGTGTATTTTCTTTTTAAAAATGCCATTTTGTTGTTTAATCATTATCAGTGATAAAACACCTTGCTAAACTAGTTTTGTGCTGCTTATCCCCACATATCCACAGCCACGCATCGAATCATAAACTGTTACACATGCTCAAGAAAGGACGGATGGCAATATTTTTACATTGACAAGTTTATTAATTTATTTATCAAAACATTTTTAGAGTTGTAAGAGCAAAAAAATAAAGCTGCGCATTCAACACAGTCAAAACACGATTAAAATCTTCCAGTTTCAGTTTGTCAGTTTCAATGGTCCCTTTAAGAAGACTATTGCCACAAAATACCTTTAGATACAGTTCAAATATGGTCATGTGAGTGTAGCCATCATTAGCTCCAGCTACTGCTTGGACTACATCTCAGTGGTGCTACACAGGATCACAGAGCTATAGCACATGCGGATTTGGCACAATGTTGAAACAAAATTACACAGGCACAAGAAGATGAGAGTGATGAGAGCTTTCCTCACAAATTCAGTGCTTCAGCCACTTTTCTTTCTTCAGGAATACCATTTACCTGCAAGGAAAACACACCATTTACTATTAGAAAGTTAATAAGGCAGGACCTTAGCACCACTCCAACTCTGATCAATAGTACTTGCCTCCAGCCTTCGAAATGTTGACATACTGTAATTATCTCCTTTGGTAGCAGTAAATGAATGAACAGAATGTTAGACATTGAGATTAACTTTAGACTGATGACATTAAGGAAGAAGCAACACCATTAGTAAGTCAGTAAGGTGTTAGGCCACGATACAGCAGACAAGGAACATGAATTTGCTGTTGGAACATTACTGATGTGGTAAACACCACACTTCCAAGAAATAAGTCCCTCGGTTGTTTTGATGATGGAAGTGCTGACATTAGAAAATCTTGCATAGGTGTTCAGTTAGTTTGAGATCTGGTGTCTATGAAAGCCTATACGATCATTTTTCACTCAAACCTTTCACTGAGGCCCTGTGTTCTTGTGTACAGGGTTGTAGTCATCCTGAAGAAACCTTACCTATCAAGTTATACATATTTCACAATTAAAAAAAATCTGTCCAGAGAGCCACAATGATTTGCAGTGACTCTTTCCACAAAGGGGCCGAGTAGATCCAAACCATGGCAGAAATGTGTCTACACACAGCACAGACAGAGCTGTCTTTCCCTTACATTAGCCATCTGATCATACTGCATGTGTTATTAAGCGAATAATGACCCTTTTACTATTAGAACTGCTCCAGAGTGAATGCTTGAGGCTGTACGAATTCTTGTTATGTTATAACAAAAACATGCTCTACTACTATGACCAATTAAAAAGTCCAGGAAATTGATGAGCATTGGAATTTAAGGTCTTATTATGGCCCTAATAACATTCATAATGTTTTATAAGTGATACAATTAAACATGTATTCTTCCAACATTTTCTAACAAGTTTTTTTTTTGCTAAACACTGGTTTTAATCCTCAGGTCAGAAAAACAGCTACATATCCTTTATGGGCACCATTCAGTTTGTAATCATTGTGTAAAATATTCATTTTCTAATCATTTTCTTTTTTCATGTCCCAAAGATTCTGGAGCTGTCTGTACCACTTTTGTTCATGCGTACTCCTACAACATGCTGGAGTACACGTACTGTACTGAATACTGTACTTCAGAAGAATGCTTACCTGAAGGCTGCTGCTGTGGTATCTGCATTTGATTTTGAAGATTCCTGTGAATAGAAAGAGCTTTATTAAGACTGTGGTATTCATTTAATGATGAGTCATTACTTATACTGAACATTTACTGCACAGACTTTTTCAAGGATTTTGAAATAGATGCATAATGTACTTTGGGTTTTGTCCTTTACAGCATACTCATTTTACTGTGATTTGAATTTGAGCTGATGTTCTTGTAAGCAAATGGTTGCTCCTGTGTCACATCCCAAAACTCCTCAACAGGACAACAAGAAAAATGTTGCTTGTCCTGAGGGTGTTCTTGCTCTGCGCCCAATGACTCCAGGTGGTTTCTGGACAGACCATGTCCCTGACGGATGAAGCGGACAAGAGAATGACTGACTGACTGTACTGATTTAAAACATACAGAATTCTTATATGGCACACGTACTACAGCTTGAAGGATTCTAATCTTATATCTTACCTTGAACTAATTTTCATCTCATACTCATTACTATATTCTCTTTTTTTACAGGTAATAATATACAAAATGTAGCTTGTTACCAAAAAACTGCAAAAATCAGTCCTGAAGACTCTGAATCTGTATTTATCCATGGACATCTGTACAGCTGTTTTGTGACTGTGTCCATTGTTAAATGTTACAGTTTCACCTCTGACTGTAACACAGCTCTGACACTGGAGACTCCTTCCAAAAATGGGAATTTAACACCTCCTCAAAGAAAACTTCACCATGTCAACAATTTTACACTTGTTTTTTCTTCCGAGCATAATATAAACTTTTTATTATAGTATAAACAGAGAACTTTTGACATAGCAGCTGTATTATTAATAAGCAAATTACCATTATTCATCTGAAAGAGCACTCGTGCCATATTTTACTTGGCATATATCTCAGAAGTGCACACATTGACGCTGAAATGTGCAGACAATGTGACAAAAAAAACCTAAAAGGCACTCTGTAGGCAAGAGAAGCAGACTGGTCTGACAGCAAAGAAAGAAATCGCTGTGTGACACTCACGTCTGGGTCTGCATCAGTGGCATGCTGGTGGTCTCGTAGTTTTCTGGGTGAATCTGCGGCACCACCTCTCCACTCACAGGTTTGAACGAAGTCAGGGCAGAAAGAGGCCAGGAGACCTCCCTGTTCTTCGACATGCTGCGCAGCTCCTTGGTTGACTTCTGAATGGAGCTGTGGTGCACCAGCTGGATGCTGAAAAGATTGAGGAGCAAAATATATCTAAGCAATTTGGACATGTATACACAATATATACATCATATACTGTATGTTCCTAATTATAACCAGAAGCAACAGGAAATGCTAAACTGCAGTATACTATCTGCAAAGCACACGTTGTTTATTCTGAGGAATGAATGTTGTGTCATCCCTGGTCAGGAAATCTGGCAGAAGCTTTATGTTCAGCACATCCCCCTTTTTCTTGACGAAATTTCTCACTTTCAAACCCAACTAATATTCAATTTGTAATGTATCTAGATTTGAACCTGACTCTAAGCAGCCAGACGACAACATGGAGTCTTCATGAATGATGAATGGAAATGGCATGAGGGAAGACACACGAGCATAAAATGTGAAAGGACGAATAAAACTCAAACAAAGGGATCACCTGGCTGAAAAGAGATAGAAAACAAAAGATAAAAGAAAGACACAGGAGAAGAAACACTTACTCTGGTGTTTGCATGTTTCTTTTTCGCCTAGAAACAAAACAAAATGTCTGAATTAAATACTAATATTAATAATTTAAAGACAACCACACAAAAGCGAATGGGAAGCGGGTTCGGGTGAGGGTCCCTTCAAGTCGAAGTACCTCTGGTGATTAGTAGATGTTGAAGACACTCAGAACACTGATTGGCTGTGATATGGAGTGACAGATGATGTATCATTGAGATAGTGATATGGTAGATGAAACCTTTGTGTTTGTGTAAATAACCAAAACAATCAGGATCTTCGATGACAGTGATGGCTGAAAATGGTTGAGAATGATGAAAGAGCTGCTTTTTTTTAACTGAATTTAAACACCCACTTTCCCTAATTCTAAAGAAATAAGGGGAAAATCCTAATTACCTTTTATATTTGCCCTGTAACCACAGCGCATCGGGTGTAATTACAGTTATTTAGACTTCTAAAGAGGCACTGTTGTGAATCATTCACTGTTTATGGTTATATTAACCAAAATGCATGTGTGTGTGTCCTTGAGAGACATTGAGAGGTTAGCACTGCACTTACACTCCTTCCCGGCGACAGCACATCGAGTAGCCCAGGATGACGAAGAGGACCAGAGCGACAGCTGAGGGCACAGCCAGGGTTACCAGGAAGTCGGCAAAATAGTCTTTACTTTTCAGTGACTCCGAGGGCGGATTGTATTCGCCGATGTCTGGCAGCACTCCAGTGCCCGGTTCCGGACGGCTGTTGTGCACAGGGATGACTTTAGTAATATCCACCTGAGACACAAAGGATGAGCAGAAGACAGGCTTATAGAATGTTGACAAGCAGGATGGGAAATCTTATAAATAAAATAGAAAATAAATAGAAAATAGAAAATACAAAATATATTATTGTGTACTGCAGGGTTGAGACCTAATAACTAAATCAAAATTTTGATTAAACGTTTCTAATTATAATAAATGTTCACCAACAAAAGTGGACTTGATTATAAGCACACAGGTCAAAGGGCATTTCATTTAAGTAAACATTTAAGCTATACATCTTCTTTTACATCTGCAGTCACTGAATTAGGTACAAATGCTTGGAAAATGAGTATATTATTGTGCATTATTGTATAGCTTTATGTAAATGTATTATCATTAATTATTATTATTAGTTGGTAAAACACTTGACACAAAGAAGACGAACTGGCACCAATGTTAAATACAAATCAACAGTAAAAACAGTACAGTCATGTCTTGCCCTGTGCGCAGATCGAACCTCAGACCTTTCAGTCACAAGACCGGTTCCGTAACCACTAGGCCATGGTTCCCCCTAGTGGTATCGTGTAGCAGAGAAACACACCTGTCATTTGTTCTCTTGTTAAACATCACAACTGCCTAATTATACAAACACTGAGAATAACTCGACTGACTATTATTTACATGCATCCCAGGAGACGAGAAAAAAAATGTCTTTCCTGTCCAGCAAGATAAAAAGCTAAACTCAGAAATCATTTTCTTCACATTATACTATTATATAGGATCTCTCAATTATTCTCAGGCTCAGCTGACTCAGCCTTACACCAACACTAAAGGGAGGCACAGGGTAACCAGAAACAGATTGCTTCTGCTACCAGAGAACAATGTCTTAATTATAATGTGGTAATCAGCCCCAGGTGTGCCTAGTCTATTTAAAAAGAGCTCAGCGCTCATGTAGAGTTTTGAGTCATTCTTGTGGTATGTGAGTGCTCAGTTGTTGGCTGGTAATTTCTGGTACTGTGTTTTCTCTGGCTTCTCCAGCTAACTCCGTTCCATTAGGGCCTTTGGCTCACTCTTCATTTAGGATGATTCCCGTCTCCCTCTGTCGGCTGCTCATTGGGTTGAGTTCTTGCCTTGACAGGGTTCGAACCCTGTATGGTATAACCTTCCAGTAACAGACTCTAGAATATCTTTCCTCATGCATGAAGTTCGGAGCCCTGATGCCATTTTAAGTATCTGCGTTAGAATACGCACACAATTTCTGACCTGACACCTGTGATAAAGAGCTGACTGTGAATTACTTCAGGACTGTCAGGGTGACTTGCAGCAGCTCAGGAACATTTAGGATACTTCCTCAAGTGACTCACTTCTCCTTCATTGCACTTAAAAAATCAATTGAGTGAACTTCAGGCTCAGCTAGCACATTATACAAACAAGCAAGTGTAATTAGGTAACAAATTGTAAAGCGATGACTTTTCAGTTTAAAGTCTGTACCTGTAATGTACAAACTGAGTCTTCAGTCAGTCATATAATAAAACTGTGTCAAACCTTAAAAGCATTTTCATTAAAAATGGGGTCTATTATCCTGTTAAGGTCTGCATTTTGCAAAAGATAAACAAAGGCACTGAGATACACAGGCCTTACCAAAGAGATTTTGCACCAGTCGATGTGGAATTGAGCTCTGAACTTCTTGTCGCAGCTAATAAGCGGTTCCATCTCCTGACTGCAGCGCAGCTGGTTCTGAGGGCTCTCCACCTCACGCAGGCACGATGAGAACGTCACGTCTGCTCCCACCATCACGTACACACTGCACATGTTGAAAGAAACATTGTAATGAAACTTTAATATGAAGGGGTAATTTTGTAGATAGAATTGATAGCAATGTTGTTTATTATGTGTGCATTTGCCCTCTTTAAAAAGAGAATGTAAAATGTTATTCATAGGGAATCTGCATAATAATGACCAAACTTGAAAACATAAAGATCCACACAGCTACTCCCTTTTTGCCATTATTTACTGTAATTGCTAATGGATGTAAAAAAAAACCCCAAAAAAAACCCACCCCAATTTATTTTTTCATTGTAATGTAACCTTACACTGTATTGTCTGTGATGTTATTTAATTTGTATATTTATTTTAAATGTTTAAATGTGTAATCATTCTGCTGAATTACAAAAAAAATCTTTAATAGATAAATAATAATTTTATGTTCTGTAGATGTATAAAAGCAACTCGCCCTTCTTTCAGGTTGTTGATAGGCAAGGGCACACGTCCACCCCGGTCCAGTGCTGAAGTGATATTAATGGCATTGAGCCTCTCAGGCTGCCAGACGTTCTTCACAGCACCCAGGAAGTCTCCCAGCACCTCACTGGCTAACATCTCTTCTACATTCATGTTTTTAATATAGAACTCTGCCTGATATTTCAAGGGGAACTCTAGGGGGGGAAAACACAGACAGAGAGAGATTGGATGGTGGAGATTTGTAATGGTTTTAGGGTCAGTTGGTGGAGCAGTGGTGATATATGAAAGTGTCAGAACAGAAAGTCGGCAGATGGCTGATGACATCAATGTCAGGTCACAGCTGGACCTAAACAGCTGCTCAGTCTAAAGCCACTATAAACTATAAATACAAAGCTGTAAATCATGCTGAACCTGATGGGAAATCAATAGCCAGTCATCACGTTTTTATTTCTCTTGAGATGTTTTAGATTTAGGCAGCTTATAGTATACTGAAATTAATAAGGAAGGATTATAAGATTATATTCAAGGTAAACATCAAAATGTTTTAAGTAAATCTATTAATGTACTGAAAAATCTGCTTATATAAAAAATACGTTATATTAAAAAAATGTTAAAATATAAAAAAAATAGAATGTTTTGTAAACTCGTCATCAGTCTTAACTACTAATATTTTTTATATGATCCCACCTTCTGTACCCATGATGTTAATAACCAGATTGTGCCTTGCTGTTTCGAAAGTACGTCTGTTGTAGGCAGTGATCTGTAACACATAAGGAAGGAAATCTGGCTAAGAAAAGCTACAAAATGCAGAAGACCCAAATAAAGAATGATGTTAGTTTTTATAATGAATATAGTATAATCGCATCTAAAAAGGAACACACTGACATGGATGTTTGTAATTAAGTTACTGATATTAGAATCCAACTATAGTGCACAGTAATGTCTGTGTCCCTGTGTCCCTATTGTGACACCTCGATGATGGTTGGTCTGCCCGCATGCTCCGCAGTAGGGGAGCCGTAAAGGACTCCATCGCTGTGTGGTGTTCGCTGGATGTAGCGCAGCCACCCGGGCCTGTCTGGGTAACCCTTTAGGTTGGTATTAAAGGTGATTGGATCATTGCTGGTATCCCCTGTGAATCAATTTAAGGTTAAACATTAGTTTAGGTTAAAAATTACGTTGGGTCTTTAGGCCAATAGTTTAATCTTAAGATAAGCATATTTTGAAGTGCCAAAAAAACTGATACACCAGTCTAATACTTAGTAGGTCAGTCCACAATTCTGTGGTATTTTGTTATGTGTGATTTCTGTGTTAAGCAGCACGTTGCATAGCATCCCAGATATGTTTGATAACGTTGAGATCTGGTAAGAATGGCAAAACCACAATGTCAGATGCATGTTCATCTACTCATAATTTGGCGGCTCTAGACATGTGTGGTGGTGCATCGTCCTGCTGGAAAAAGCTTATCGGAAAGAATGCAAGACATGGACGGAAATAACTCGATAGACATGAGGCACACACAGCGTTCACCTGTCAGAAACATTTGAAGATGTACCAGGGGTCCCATTGAATGCCTGATAAACAAACCCTATACTATTATGGAGCCACCACCATACTATGTATTTTGCATAGGCTCGCTTATACCGGCTTTTCTGGCACTTCAGTGCATTCTTCTGTTTGTAAAATTGGGGTCAGTAGGACAAATTGCTTTTACAGCAAGTGAATAAAATACCAGTCAAAAAATGCAACATGTACAGTACCTAGTTTTGGATAAGGAGGAAATTCCCCTTTAAAGTATTCCCTCTCCAGGACATGGACAAACAGAACTCCAGCTGAAGGGTAGACATTCCGGTCCGCATGTGAGCGAGAGACAATGGTGACCACTGAAGTGCAGAACATAATGAAAAGAGACAAAACAGAATAATAGGATCAAAAACAGACATTATGTTTCATAAATTGGTTTTGTTGCAGCCATTGTTGCAGACAATTTCCAATCTACTTTACAAAAGTGGGATATTATACTTGACCTCACTTTATTTTTTAGGCAATTCACAGCATGTGTGCACTGCAATGACTCACTCATTCACTCAACTACGAACACACTAAATTAGTTATTTTACATAAATGTTTAATCCTTATAAAAAGTTAATATGACAAATATTTCAACATAACACTGTAACAGTGATATAATGTTATTAAGGTTTGAGTGGTCTTCTTACAGGCATCCATGTGTATTATGTCTATTTTCTATAGACTCATGATGACATGTATCGCCATCTAATGAGTTTTAACATAATTAGATGTGGTACCTGGACACGTTCCTTTTTAAATTCTTGTATGAAGCTCAAAAAGGTTAAAACTGTTAAAAAGATGGTGCAGTGCAAATATTTCAGTCAATATCAAGAAATAGTTAGGTGTGAGAAAAGCCAAAAGTGTAAACACTCAGAGTTGAATCAGCACAAGGTTATTATTAATCAACAGCAAACACAAACTGATACTCACATGTTATCCTGTCAACATTTTAGGGTCTAGAAACCACATACACCCACATCTCAGGATGGCTGTCAGTGCTGGTGTAAATGGCCATATGCACAAAACAGTTTTACTTCACATATGTGCAGGATTCCTTGGTAGGCTAAAGATATTTTATGGAACACAACTACTCCAGTAATCTACTAGAAAATTATCTATTAGAAATGGATATGGACCATTATATTAAAAAGCACATTACTGTATGAACCTACATATAAACTGTTGTACTATGGAGCCTCATTACAAAAGATCATGAAGATATTCAGCATAAACTATGTACCTTGAACACACACTCCTGTGGCTTGTGTTAGCTAATAAAATCAGATTATAATATCTTATATACTTTATTTATATAGCATTTTAACAGATATCTAGATATAGATATAGATTTAGCCCTAGTGATCCAGCCAGAGGTAACGATGAGGAACAAGACTCAAAAGGAATCCCATCCTCTTTTGGGACAAATGTATGATTGACTCTTGGCCACTAGAGGGGGTTAAATGCTACACTAGAGGGGGTAACTTGTAAAGCAGTGACTGTTGAAACTTTACTGTTTCATGGAAAATCTGGCATGTAAGTCTGGACGGTGAATTTGATCGGTGAATTTAGGAGATTTCTCACCAATTGTCAGATCATTCAATGCCAAGTTATCCCAAGGAGCTCTCATGGAACATTTGGTTGAGCTTCACCACTGGACTGAAAGGTCCCTGGTTTGAATCTCACTCTACTTGGGGGCAACCTTGTGGCTGGGTCCTAGGATTGAGTCCCACAATGAACGAGGCACTAATGAAATGCTTAAGGGCACCTAACATACCCCCCCCCCCCCCCCCCCCCCAAATGGTCCCCAGGTGCTGTGGTTTCACGGTAATCATATCGTCATATCGTTAGTATAAATGTAAAATATGTGAGTTTTAAGTTAATTTGAGAAATTGGGAATTTAATTTAACTACAACAACTACCATTTGATTAAGTTTTGACCGTATAAAATTATACTGACTGATATTTTTGGTTGAATTTCATATCTGTTGGACGCTACAGCTGCAGTCCACTGATCAGACGGCTTGGTTTTACCATGTCACTCAGCAAAGTGTCTATCCTGAATACAGTGAGTTAATACTATAAGCACTTTCACTGGGGCAGTAACACAATCATATGATCAGATAATTGTGCATACATACAAGGCCATGTAAAGGTGATGAACACCTCCCAACTCTAATGGATCAGCCATTGCTGGTTAATGCCAAACCCTCTGCTACAGACTGTAAAAACAAAATTGTCCCGTAGCAGAAATGGCTAACCCCCGGTTTATAATTTCATGGTTCGACCTTGACCAGACCTCACATGCATTACATGCCTGAGGCTGAGACCAGAATCAAGCATATCCTAGTGAACTGCAGAGTCAGCTTCGCACCAGCTTCTCTTTTCCGGTCAGGAGGAACTCATGCACTTCACTTTTTTTTTTAAACTTTAGATAGCTCACAGAAATATGCTGAGCATGTACACATTACTTTATCTGTTCAAAGTACTCTTATCAGGAAATGAAAGTAATCGACGGAGCTGCGTCTGTCTGCCGCTATTATGCTGCTGCTAGGAGCCATGAATGAATCTGCCATCCACAAGGTAAACCTACACCTGGAAATACTCAGGTAAATCACCAATGGCAACATATACAAGAGCATTCCTATATGTTAAAATCCATAAATTGTCAGAAATGGATAATATACAAATAAGAGTTGAATGTTCCAGATTGCTAGGAGTTACATTAATAAACTGCAACTGGAGTTAAAAATATGTGAAGTAAAATGCTTTAAAAGGTCTTATAGAGTGTATATATAAAAGCAAAGACTTGGACGATAGTGCTCAGTGAGTTACAGGTTTATTTGTGAAAAAGGGAAATCTGAAAGCAGTGTTACAATCCACTCTGTGTTATCAGTAGTGTTGCCAGGTCTGTGCTACTTTTAAACTGCTTGTTCATTACTATTTATCTGGGTTGTGAGTTTTGCAAACTTTACATTTGACGTATTTACTAAGTAAGAACTGAAACATAACAGGATATATGCTTATGAAAATAATAAACAGTGATGGTGTGATACAGCCTGATGGAGTTAGTGTTGCTACTTCAAAGCTAGCAACACTGGAAGTGACAAAATAACAGCAAGTCTTGTGACAAAATCGGCCAAACAAAAAGCCCCATGTACTGAAGACTTTCCCACGGAGGAAAATACTTTAACTTAGTCTGGTACAAACACTGACACTGGAGTCAGTGTCATTACAGAATGGCACTGTAACTAATTCGTTAAATAACTACTATTAACTAACTATTATTAAGTTTAGACCATGTGACACATTCACCATGCAAATCCCAGTACAATTATTTCTGTGAAAATAATGACATATTTGAATGAGTGCATTAATATTAACCTGTAATTTAAACCGCAGCTGCCAGAACTGCTGTTACTCAATTTACTCACATTACTCAACCCCGATTAGATCTGACAGTTCGGGAGCACTGTGGCATGAAACACATTACTGTTGAAGTAAAATAATTTGTGGTATCTACCTATTACAGGCAAAATAATCATAAACAAAACAACAGCAGTAAACTTCTTAGCAGAAGTTCATAACCGTCTCCTCTCACCCGTGTTCTGATAACGATTTCATTTTCAATATTGCGTAACTGTGTTATGTTTCACATCAGAAAACTACTCGTTCTCATAATTACAGTGAAGTGCAACTGTTTCCACATCTTATGGATTTTCGAATGGAAAAAATGAGAATGGTTGTCTACATTACAATTTATTGACCAAATTCCGGGAAGTCAAGTTGAGGTATACTGCACCAAGACAGAGCAAGTCCAGGGAACTGGGGGTGAACGTTACTAAAACTATTTACAAGAATCCATGTAATACTGAGAAAAATCAACCTGAGCGAGAATGAAGGCAGATTTAAAGTAGAGAACATTTAGACAATTTTCATAAAAAAGTCTGATCATCTGAATTGATGTTTTTATTTTTGACATTTGGATAATAAAAAGTAGTCAAACACAGAATGTCTTCATAATTGTAACATAATTGTAACTTTTCCATGGAGCTGTTGTAGGCTTGTGGTTAAGGAACCAACCGTGTTATCGGAAGGTCCCCGGTTCGATTCCCGCCCCAATGAGACGCGACTGAAGTTCCCTTGAGCAAAGCACCTAAACCCTAAACCCCAACTGCTCCCTGAGCACTGTGATTGGGTTTTGCCCACCACTTTGGGCATGTCTGCTCACTGCCCCCTAGTGTTCACTAGTGAGTGTGTAAGTGCAGAGTGTTAAGATGTCACTTTCACTTTCACTTTACCCCTAGTGTATGTGTATTTTACTGTGCAGATTGTCAAATGCGAAATTCCTCTGTGTGCAAGCACAGTGTTTAATAAGTCACTTAACAAGTATATTATAACATTTATTACATATTATTGCAAATTGGGGATTTGCAGACCTGGCAACCCTGGTTATGAGGCCAAAACAGTAGTGCGCACACACACACGCGCGCGCGGCTGATTATCACTCACCGCCCGTATGAACCTTCTGTGTAGAGTCGACTAAAGCCTGGATTTGACCATGGCCTTCCCAAACACAATGTACACACACACACACACACACACACACAACCGTGCAGAAACACAACAAAGATAGAAGCAGCTGTTTTATTCACATCTGGATATTTTACTTACATCTATCTGTCTAACGAGCTCGAGGCGGTAATAAAATAACGGCCTCTCTCCTCTCGTGCACGTCCATTAGACGGTTAACGCTAGCTAGCTCCGGTTAGCTGCTAGCCTTCACCGCGGAAAAAAAGACGGGGTTCGTTCTGCTAACGAGAGCCATTCAGATTTATACATACCGACTAAAAGCCAGACGAAGACGCGGAGAGACTCCATGGTTTAGTGGTGTCCGTGCAGGTTTAAGTTACAGGTGGGAGTTTTTGGTGATGATAACAGGGACTCGGCAGCCATCAGCATCCCTCCCGTTAGCTCAAATTCCTCCCTCCCACCTCACCAAACACGGCGCATTGTGGGAGAACACACACACACACACACACACACACACACATATACACACACACATCTGGCGCAGCTGCTGGAAAACACACACCACGTCCAAATAGAGCACCGAGAGGACAACGCCCAAGAGCAAGGCACTTCACTTAGACATCACTTATGTTATACTTCACTTATACATCATTATTATTTCATTTATATATCACTTATACCTCACTTATACATCATTTAAAATTTCA
>JAOVVF010000029.1:6484085-6503039 GCA_028565595.1 Duopalatinus emarginatus | reverse complement strand
TTATTATTATTATTATTAATAATAATAATAATAATAATAATAATAATAATAATTGTTGATTCAACGATTGTATTAAAGTATTATTATTATTATTATTATTATTATTATTAATAATAATAATAATAATAAAATAATAAATCCACCTACAGGCATGTTATTTAGAGACTGGAGGAAATGAGAACCTGTAAGAAAATTCATGCAGCCACTGTAGAGCATGTAACATCTCACACAACCTCAGTTCAGGCCTAGAGACTCATTCATTATACCAACAATTATTATAAGTACATCCATTCCTTGGTAGATATAACTTGACTCTAGATTTGACCTTCAGTGATTTTCTGGATATTTTAAAGAACCCTCAAGGGCTCTAGATGTGAAGTTTCTCAGCACTGTACTGAGGCTCTAGTGTGTAGTGCTTTGTTGAACCCGGATAGCACATACAAGCACATGTAATAAGATCTAAACGTGTGAATATGTCTCCAGTCACTTCTGTTCAACAGTACAGTGCCATAGCTGTACTTATGGTTGTGTTTGTTTATTTATTTATTTATTTATATGTTTCGCTTGCCACACTGCGGTTTGGCGGTACCCCCCTCCACCGCTCCTCCGCAAGCCGATTACTGGAACGAACCATTCTATTGTAAATAAGGTTGTGCACCTGTCACACAGACACTCTGTACGCCGATGAAATCAAACACACACGAAATATACCCATGTTATATCTTTATAAACGCTTTATTATGGTTTAATATCACATTAGCAAGCGATGTGAGGGTTGATATAGCGATACTAAGCGTTGTTTTTATTCACGTCGCCCCCCTCAGAGGTGCGCTACCATGTCCGCAACAGCACGTCTTCTGCAATGGCGTTGCTTAGTGGTGTGTGTGTGTGAGTGAGAGTGAGAGAGAGAGAGAGAGAGAGAGAGAGAGAAAGCGAGAGCCCGGCTCGGGTGTCAAGGCATTCAACGGTATGCTGTCGATGTCGGTAACGGAATTCAGTTTTTTTTAAATACATAAATATAAAAAGGATAATTATATATATATGTATATGATCCATTTTGGCTCGGATCGCTGAAGGAGGAGCTCGGTTATCAGTGGTGTTGACTGACAGCGCATCAGTTTAGAAAGAGAGAGAGATGGAGAGAGAGATGAACAGGATGTAAGTCTCCCTTTTCTTGTTTTGAACACGGTCACAGTAACAGCACAGGACTTCAACAGTGCCTCTACTTCTGCTTTTCGGCTCGTCGGTTACAAAGAGGTGTGTGTTTTCTGATTTGTGTGTATGTAAAAGTGTTTGTCTGATGGTGGGGTAAAAAAAGGGAGAAGGGTGGATGTTGTAAGGCAGATGTCAGCGTCACACTGGAGCCCATAGGACCGTCTGTGTCTCTGGGAAAGTGGCGCAGTTTTGGTGTCACATACGTGTGACTTTAACACGTCTGGACGTGTAGATTTGCCGTGTAGTAGTGTGTTCAGTCATTTCCTGTTTACCTCTCTTTTCTTCTCTTCATGATGGAAAAAAGACATTTCTGCATTAAGCTGCTGAGAGCTGCAGGTTTTTATTGTCATTTGGATTTGCATCAACACATAATGCACAGTCATATAATGTCCTCTGATTAGTCCTCACATGACTGAATGTTTGTTTTTAGACTTCAAACCCATTATTATGCTCTTCATAATATATTTGTGTTTGTTAATAACACTGACACTGATCAGCTTCCTGATATGTTTATAACTCACATCTCTCTCTCTCTCTCTCTCTCTCTCTCTCTCTATATATATATATATATATATATATATATATAGACATATATACACACACACATTCCCAGTGCGCAGTCTGCCGGCCCCTGTGGCAGAGTGATGGATAGTCTGGGGCGGTGGACACTAACACACAGCTTAAAGATCTGTATCTCTGTGTTGTTGTTTTTTTTGTTTTTTTGTTGCCAAAAACAGTGTCTGGCGTGTCTTTGTATTCTGTCATAATGTTAAATAATATATGTTCGCCGTGCATACTGAAAATAACTGCAAAGACCATTTTGTTGCGAGCTCAATTTCATTACTGTGCACTCAGTGAATTATGCTGCACCAAGTGCTTTTTTTGAAAGAAACTAGCCCTACCCTTACAGAAACGATACAGCAGTGTTATCTGTTTATTTACGTCCAGTATAGTTCAACAACTTCGCAATCTAACCTGCTTTCTATTTGTTTTTCCAGGGTACTGTGACGCTATCCAACAGCATGTGATAAAGAATCACAAAACTGTCATTTAGTGATGCTACTACACGCTTGAAAGCAGACGTCTCCTCCGTCGTCAAGGCGAAGATGCTGAAGACGGAGGCCTCGGCGGAGAGGACCACCCTGAGGAGTGCCTCTCCGCACAGGAATGCCTACAGGGCAGAGTTTCAGGCCCTCAAAAAGGCCTTCGACCAGCCGAGACAGGATGGTGACACCAAAAGCAAAGATCCGGACCGGATCCGGCAGCCCCGGGGTCGGCAATATGGCGCACACGTCAGTCGAATCAAGGACATGTTCATGCAAATGGGCACAGAGAGCAAGGGTTCTGGAAAGCCTCGAGGAAGAGAAGAGGCATCTCCACAGAAACTTACAAAGCCGACCAATTTTATTAACCGGGCAGATGGTTCAGTGATCAAGCTTCAGCATGGCGAGAGAACCGGCAACTCAAAGTTCTCAGAGACAAGGAAGCTGTTTGAGCAGAGCTCCCGAGATACATCCCAGTCTCCTGTATACTCATATGGCAAAGATAAGAGAGGTTCCCATGAGCATTTGGATGATTGGAGAGGGGCACGTTCCAACAGGGGCAGCACAGACTCCCTTGACAGTCTTTGCTCAAGGACGGAGGCGTCTTCTCCAACAGTCAGCCAGCTTAGTGCTGTGTTTGAGAATTTAGATCATCAAGGGTCAGGCTCCGCTTTCCGCAGAGGTCACGGAGGCGGCCGTGCTCTTTATTCACCAGATGGCTCGCTAAGACATGGGGACGCCAGTGAGGATGACGCCAGCCTTCGTCAGTCTCCATCACAAGGTGTGTGCAGGACACGTGTTGGTAACAAGCACACTCTTCCAGTTTCATCCTCCTCGGAAGATCTTCTCAGTCCCAGCCCTTTGTCTGAGCAGGCAAAGGCTGTTGAGGAGAATCAGGTCCAGGAAAGGACTGTTGCAGAACATGGGGATGTAGGAACCAACAAGGATGTAGATGGATCTAGTGAGCACAAGCAGGGTGAAGATGCTGCTGGAGTTTGCACAAACCTTGCTGAATTCAATGATACTGCAGTATATGACAAACCACAAAAGGATACATCCGACTCAGCAGACATCAAGGTTCAAAAGGATATCGAGAAGCCTAAAGATGACCCTAGCCGGATAGAATCTTATCACACGGAGGAGCCCAATGAGGAATACTGTGGCAATGAGAGGGTTATTTTCAATGCTGATGGAGATGCCTGCTACCAGGGCTGGGGAGAGAGCTGCACCGACCTGGAGGATGATTTGTATGGGGATGATGATGGTAGCTATGATCCTGGATCAGAGATCACTGAGATTCCAGGCCTTCCTGAAGAGGACCAGGGAGATATTCCTCCAAAACGGAAAATACGATTCAGCACTGCCTCAATCACGGTACGTTCATCTATAACCATGTTACATTCTTTTTTGGTTTTTATGCGCTTTAAATGCATGCATTACATGTGGGAGGCAATATGTTAAAATTATTTTTAGATATATTAATTCAGTAACTCTTTTCTGACTATTGTGGTTATTTTCATGTATCACATCTTTTATTACTCAATTATATCTTACTGTAACCAGTTACTGACTGGATGTTTAAATTAGTTTAACATATTTTTTCCTTTGTTAATTGCTATTTTTTTTTATATGTATGTAAAACTGGAAATCAGGCATAGACCAGACTTTAACCTTTGTAACATTGGCATTTGAATCATGCAAATTACTAGTGTCAGGTCATGACGATTTTGTTGGTGCTTTTTCAGCAAAGCACTGTGGCTGTTTTCAAGTATCGTACTATTATATATGTGCTTCATACCAATCCACTGTTCAGTTCTCAAATCTGATGATCACAAGATGTTGATTACTTTTCTACAGTAGATGTTCTGACACTGTAAATCAGATCACAGATGCTACTTCTAACATATTAGTATTTCTTTAATAACAACTTCAAACTAAATCTAACAAATGGCTTAAAATGTGTAATTATTTAAATAAAGGAAATGTACAAGGAAGTACCAGAAAAACTGGTGAACCAGTCTAGTAAATCTCCCACAGGAGTGAAGGACTGCACAAATACAGAGGAATTTTGTAATGTAATGAACATCACACTTCTTGCAGTACAGTTCACAATGTATTCCAAGGTGTATAATTTCTGTGTTCCACAGCTCGTTGCATGGCATCCCAGATGTTGTCAGTGATTGTGAAATCTGGTACCTCTAACTATAATTTGGCATCTCTAGGTATATGTGGTGGTGCGTTGTTCTGTTAAAAGAGGCCAAACCCATGGAAATGAATGCAGAACATGAATGGGTGTAACTCGTCAGAAAGGAGACACACATAGTGTTTACCTGTCCTCGCGTTTATAGATGTACCAGGGGTTCCATGGAATGCCAGCTACACAAACCCCATACCATTATGAAGTCATCACCAATCTGTTTTTACCAATTTTTTAAACATTATTCTGGTACTTCAGTGTGTAACCCTTGATATCGTGAAGCTTTCTGTATAGAGACGTTTACTGAAGCACTTTACTAAAGGTCAGAGAGTTTCGCTATAGAAAAGTATTCAGAGTGGAGGAGTTTTTCCAGGAGTTTGTGTAACATAACTGTTGTTTTTTGTTTTATTGACTACATAAAAGAAACAGAAAGATGTTTAGGAGGCTACACTATGCTATTGGAAAATAATCACCTTGTTGGTGATAATAATGACGGTGCTTCACGTCGGGCCACATCACATCACCCCTTTGTGTTTCATTCTGTACACATCGCCCACCCAGGTCTTAATTACGCATACACTATGAATATATAGGAAGTTCGGTTTTGGCCTTGGCTGAGCTCTGAGTCCTCATCTTGCCTAATCAATGCAGTGTAATTTAGTTAATGATTATGCGGTGTCTTACACTGGCATTTGGACGGCCATTCATGTCTGTGGGGAGATGTGCACAAAAACAGCTGCTGCCCTCGCAGCTCATTTTGGCTCGGCCTCGCACTGTGTTCTTCTACAGTCTCCTGTGTTCATTCCACTGAAATGATTCAAGCCGAATCTCTCAGGAATGGACTGTGTGTGATTTGTGTTGTTCTAATGGGACGCACAGAGGTTTGTTTGCTTCTGTTTGTGAAGTTGCTGGAGGTTGAAAATGTTTCAGCATAGGAGCTGAAGTAGTGTATTTTTTTTCCCAAATAGGGCCTGTCTTTAATAATCTGAAAGACATTTCCAGAAACCCATAGTAATCAATTTATACGGTCAATTCAAATCTAATGGACCATTTGCACTTCAGATCAATGAACTTTGATTTAGTACTTTAAAGGGAACAGGCCATAAAGCTGAAGTTTATGTTGAATCTGTTTGCACTATTGATTGGCTATGAAATTTCAAGCCCCTAAGACAACAATCTACAATTAACAAGATGCTGAAATTAGTAAAAAAAATAGACACATTTCTATAGTCAAAATTAGCCCCATTAATATTAAAGTAAGTGGATGTTGAATTCCATGGAAACATATAAAGATGGCAATATATGTTAGAATTTCCCTGTGAATTGTATCATATTCCTAAAGATCTGTAACACAATGACATGCTATACTACTGATGAGAATTTATAGATAACCTGCAGATACCAATTTTTATATACAAGTATTTGACCTCTATTTTCACAGGCTTAGGCAATTGGACAAACTTATGAACTTTTAAATATAAGTATTATGGTTAATACTTGGATGCAGTCAGTCACTCATCACCTCTATTGAGATGCTTTGCCAATAGTTTACTGAAGCCGCCTACACTTACGTCTTGTTTGTAGGACTTTCTCCCATCACCAGTTCATTGCTATAGTGTGCTGGTTTCTGTATTTATGCAACCGTACTGTTAATAAGGTTGGGGATATTTGCATTCAGCTGAGACAGACAAAGTTACTCGGATGATTGATGAAACATTTCTTCCACTAAACTTTGCATCCAAAAGAACTGATTTAATTTTCTGGGGTTTTCTAGGAAAGTTAAATCTGGCCTTTCTGATCTTGAGTGTTGCCAGAGTTTGCACCTTGAAGTAAATCTCTGTTTTTGTATTATTTGCAAGTGTCTCTTGATTGTAGATTTTGACAACAACATACTTACCGCCGCAAGAGTGTTCTTGCCTGGGCTAGATGTTGTGAAGGGAAATCTGTCATCATCTACTTTTCATTCACTGGCCATAAAACAGCTATTTAGTCAGTTGTCTCATTACCCCTGAGCCTGAGAGTATAGAGGTGATGTGTAACAAATGGCTGTAATTCCTAAACAGTTAATTTTTTAATTAAAGCTGAAATTTTGCTTCATTTCAAACTTAGTGTGGTGTATAGAGGCAAAATTCAATTTTGTAATTTGTAATGTAATATTATAATTTAACCAAATTTCAATCGTATTATTATCATTATTATTGTTATTATTATTATTATTATTAGTAGTAGTAGTAGTAGTAGTAGTAGTAATAGTAGTAGTAGCAGTATTTAATTTAAGGTAAAGGCACTTAAACCTCCTAATTTACTGTATTATAAGATCATAAACTGCAATGTATTTTTTCTTTAGTCAAAAAGATTTTCTTCTTTTTGACTTCATCACATGCATACCGAAAAAAGAACATTAACTTATAATATAAAGTCATGTTTTAGATTTTCTAAGTCCTGCTATGAATGAGCTAAATGCAGTCTGTCAGACAAAGAAGTATGATCTATATTTTACCTTGTCTTGGCAGGCTGAATAGTTTAAATTTTAAACTGGTACTGCTCTGTTTTAAGAGATCTGTTTTCTCCTACCACTGTTCTCTATATTTATAGCCTATGAGACTATTGAAACGCAATTGTCCTCTTATAAACAGAGTAAATAGAGAGTGTCAGTCCTCTGAAAATTGGCATTATGTTGTCTGGGTTAACATTTCACCAGGCTTGTATTGTTAAATGGTCCTTGGCTTCAGTTCACCAGACAAAGAGTGCTCATTAATCATATGGAATATTAAACTTTGTCGGGTCACACACTTCTTTTCAGCACTTTAAACAATAGTGTCTCCAGTTGGACGCCTTTAGATCGTTTAGTGAGACGCAGCTGCTCCTAATTCAGCACATGACAGGCTATTTCTCCTAATTTTTTCCAATGCGAAATAAAATAAACAAACAAAAAAAATTCTCATTTCTTTTTTGGTCTATGTCCAAGTTTTTTTTTAAACGCAAATAAATAATTGTAGCATTAAAATTTCATTCTTTATTCGCTTGACGAGGTTGGTGGAAGTCGTTGTGTGCCTGTGATCAGAAGTATTTAATTTCATTGAAGAGGACAGGATACAAGTCTAGAGAGACTCAACACATCTGCTAACCTGTTTCTATACCACTATTTGTGCTTATAAGTCATTTTTCATGGTTATAGTTTTTGTGTTTTGGGGCAGTTTTTGGCAGTGATGTTATATCAACTCAAAAGAGCTTTAAGTCTCGGAGCTGCCTGTCTTAAAGCACTCTTATTTATCTGAGTTATTGTCCACATCTCTGATTTACTGTCCTGCTCTCCTCACTTGCCTCTAACTGGCTTCTTTATGTCTTACTCATGAAGCTTTCTGATTTACTTTCTGAGTAACTATAAGAACACAGCAACTGCTGGCTCGCCATATATCATAGGGTTGGTATGACTTACAATATTTTCTAAAACTTTACTTGGGGGCAGTGTTCCTGGTGCCGCACGAACCCTGCATAACACTGTACTGACACTACTGTAAGTGACAGACTGTATATTTGCTGAGTATGTGTTTGAGATTGAGCTGCAATTTCAGCAACAGATGCGATGGACAAAGTGATGGCATGACAAGCAATACTTAAAATGAGATATTCTCAATTAGGTATGAGGGTGTAAAGTGACCAGTCCAAATATTTGGTTTTATTAAATTCTAGGAAAACTGGTGCATGTGGTTTTGTGTTTGTTAAGTTCTCCTTACTCTAATTGTGAGGAGTCCCGTTTTCAGTAGCTCCTATTTATTGTTTGATATGCATAAATCAATCAATCAATCAATCAATTAATCAATCAATCAATGCCTGTTACACATGACTTAAGTGTGATAAACATTCAGTCTAATAAACAGTTATAAAGGGTCATTTCAACATAAGGACTGCTTTTGTCAGTTTTCATGAAGTTTGATGTCAACCAGAATCAAATGCTTGTTGATATTTAGACTTTTATGACTTGAATTCTGGCACAGTCCCGTAGGTAAGATCTGGACATGCAACGTTAGCCCTCATATTAGTGAACTAGCCGATGCTAGTTTACTGGTACTGTTTATTTAATGTGTCCATCACTGTAATAATTTTCCTAACGTCATTCTTAGTCTCTGTTTCAGTCAAGGATTAAAGGAAAGGAGAGGTAACCATTAGGACTGAGCGCTATAGATCAATAAAAAAAAAAAAACACAGTTTGAGCGTAAGGGAAAGTTATTCTGCTATTTCATTGCAGCCTGGTTCATGAGGTAGATCAAGCTTCTGTAATCGTATCAACGCTATGAATCTAATACCGCTAAAGGCTACATTAAATATATATTGTCTGTGATATAGTGTGTTAAACGTCTCTGCTTTCCGTAAATGAAAACGTTATTTGCGTATATTATAGTATATAATATAGGCTAGAGAATAGATAGCACCCACGTACTACTTAAGTCAGCTTAGTAAACTGACACCAAGTGTCAACTACACACTAAGGTATAGTGAGATATGAATACATTGTCTCTCTTTATATTCGATACATTTCTTGCATACATTTATTTCGTATTTACATATTGCTTATATTGTTAATTTAGTATGTCATTATATTCATAATTAAATCATTGAGAATAATAATCGTTAATGTTGGTGCGTAGTCATAAAAACATTTTTTTTTACCCTGAGTGAGGTACTTTTGAAAAGGTTTAAGGTTGTCAGTATTCTTAAAAATCTTAAAAATCAGAGATTTTAGTGACTGATCAGAGAAAATGTACACAGTGCCATGATTTAGCACTGTTCACTATGTAATAGTTTGTTATTCAGCAGATTTTCATGAAAAGGCTGAACTCGTGTTCACGAAATCCTAATGAATGTCAGCGTAGACGCTGTCATAACACAGTGTTATGTGTCACTTAATTCAGATTTTATATCATCTAAACATCATGAGGTGATGACAGTATGCTGTCTGATGGCTATCAGAACCTGCTTTGTCTATTATTAATGGTTATGTAGGTTTATGTCCATAGTTATAAAGCACTTACACCGGTATTATGACTTTAAATAGATTATTACTTTTGTAATAAATTACTTTATTCCCAAGCTTTTCTGAGCCACATGTCTAAGTGAAAAGTTTTGATCTGCAAAGTCATACACCATTTATGATATTGATTGTCTGGACCAATAAAACGTAAACACACTTCAGTTTAAAGCTCTCTGGCAGGTTTGAGTCTTTTCTTGATGATGATGTATTGAATGTTCCTTCTTTCTGTGTTTTTGTTGCAGTGTTGCCCTTTATATTACAAAAGTGTAAAACCTTAGTTTTTCATCTCCGCACACAGCTTAACCTCACAGTCATTCTTATCATACACTGATGAGCCATAACATTGAAACCACAAAACTGCTTACAGAATTGAATGTTATCTTAATTAAGTGGCCACTATTACAGGGTGGGATATGTTAGACGCCACGTAAGCAGTCAGTTTTCATATCTATGTTGGAAGGTAAAAAAAAGAATTTTGAGTAATTTGAATCAAAGGATATCTGAATCAGAGGATCTCCAAAACAACAGGCCTTATGTGGTGTGTCCCAGTATACAGTGGTTAACCAAAAATGGTCCAAGGAAGGACCGCCGGTGAACCAGTGACAGGGTCATGGGTGCCCAAGAATCACTTTTGTGGGTGGGGGATGAAAGCTAGACCATCTGTTCCAATGCAGAAGATCCACAAAAGGATCTGTTGCTAACATCTTGGTGCCACAGATACCACAGCACACATTCAGAGGTCTTGTGGAGCCCATGACTGGATGAGTCAGAGCTTTTTAGGCAGGTGATTAATTTTTGGTATATAACAGCAGCATGATTTTTTGAGAAAATAAATACAAAAAATTTCTTTGTATAGTTCTTTGCAGATTGGGTTTGTGTTATCAGGGGACAGCGGGTCATACCGGTGTATATTTGGGATTTTTGACACATTTGAGTAAGTCGTGTGAATAATTTTTACATGCTGTGCATGGACACATCTGCAAAGATTATGTTGCATTTCACCTTCTATAAAATGATGAGTAGACGTATATATTCTGCCCAAAAAGACATGTTGCTCTCAAAACTTAGACACTGGCCAATTTTAAAACACGAAACTTTAAAATGAGATAATACAGTGAGGTACCAGAAAAAAATGCTACTGGGTAAAAAAAGACAGATTGGTGGTAGGAGGTTTGTTTAGCTGCTATTCCACGGGACCCTGGTACATCTAAAAATGTTTCTGGCAAGTGAACACTATGTGTGCCTCCTTTCTGATGAGTTATATTTGTTCATGTCCTGCATTTATTCTGATGGGTTTGGCCTCTTCCAACAGGACAATGTGCCACCACACATAGATAGATAAATATTCTCTATATAGATGAGCCTATGCTAATTACGTAGGCTGGTGGTGGCTCCTGGCATTCCATGGGACCCCTGGTACATTTACAAACATATCTGACAGGTGAACGCTATGTTTGCCTCCTTTCTGACAAGTTGCACCCATTGATGCGTTCATTCTAATGGGTTCGGCGTCTTAAGACGACAATGCATTACAACACTTATATTATGGTTAAAGGAACAATCAGAGTTTGGGGTTTTGCCATTCCCACATAAGTCACCAGATCTCAGTGTTATTGGACACACTGGGAAGCCATGCGACGTGCTGTGGAATACAGAAATCCTGCACTTTGGAATACAATAGAATTGTGGACCGTTCGGAAGAAAGTTTTTATTGCCTATAGAATATTTTCCACAGTATTAGACTGGTGTACTAGTTTTCTATTTACAGCCAAGGGCATTTGAACAAGCGCTTTTAATTAAGGTCAAATATTGTATTAATATGAGGTGTATGAAGTATGCATGGTAATTTTTGTGTGACAACGATGTGTACATCAGGAAGATACTCCTATCTTTCTTATTTATCACATACAAATCACTCATAATTACTACAAAGCAAGTCTTTGTCCAATTATGTGATTTGATCTTTTTGTTTTAGTTATATAGACCTGTACATGGATCTGCAAAGAGACTTTTGTACAAAAATCCTTTTTTTATTTTTACTACCAGACCCTTTTTTAAAAATGGGTTATTAATAGAGTGACACTGTGACAACCTAGACTAAAGATATCACAATTATCATACCATGACACAGGAATCCCTCTGCAGTAGAGGTTTCACCGTTTAAAATTTTCATGGTAATCAAATGGATAGAGCCGAGGGAGATGACAATGAAAGGGCAGTGCGGAGTTTATCTCTCTTTAACCAGGCTTTAACACCCTGTCCAGCTTGTCGTCAGCCACATTATTGACCACATGACTCATCACAATGGATGAACCTCAGAGAATTAGTCTCTAATATTTAAACCCTGGCTGCAAACAGTTGAAGTTATAGGTTCACTTATTTGTCAGAGTGGACATAAAGAACACTAGCTAACGTAAATCACTGTAGTTAAAATTTAGGAAGGTGAAGTACATAGGAAATACTTGATGCTCATGATCTGATGCCAGATATTTGTTTAGATTAAAGTGTCCTAGATAATCAGGCATCCCAATCCGATAAGAGAGCTTTACCAGTGATACACCAATGATTTAATTGTGTTGTGCCCTAGTGTACATGTGCTTTTGAGAGTCCTTGAGAGCTGTCTTCTGTATTCTGGGTTCCCTAAGTAGAATTTAAAGGGTGTGACAGAATGTTGCATCAGAAAAGGCTGGCTCTGGTAGTAGCGCCTTGATTCATTAATTAAATGAAGTGGATCTGAAAAACTAAAAAGCACTTAAATGGGTGATAAAATGACTCGCTAATTACACAGTGTGCCTTCTGACTCATCATTATATTACAGATACCTGTATATAATCCCCTGTGCTTTTGCATTTATTTTTTACATGGCTCCTGAACAGAAATATACAAGAGATCATATATAAAACAGCTAACAGGCTGAGTTACAGATTTGTTTCTTTATCAGCTCATGTTACACAATGATGACAGATTACCTCCAGTCTACGTGCCGTTTACAGCATTCATCATCATATAAACTAAATAGATGTGCTTCCTGTGTTATACCATCACAGGGAAAGGACGTGAAAAGATCTAAAGTGCTTTACCGGTTTTAGTTTTTTTTTCTGCGAGAGACTTTCTGTAGTAGCCAATTCTTTCTGAGTTAACACTTCACAGTTTGTACAGAGCACTTGAGAACGCAGGCCCTTAATGTAATTACACAAGGATACACTAGTCCGATTCACTGATTCCGAACGGCTGAATTTTATTCCTCCCAAATGTAAGAAATGCACTTACTTTTCTGAATCTGTTATTCAGAGAAGAAATATCTATAGCATGGGGCTAACAACCAGCTCTGAATACTCCATTTTTAGAAGGCCCATGAAATGTACTAGGTCTTCACGAGTCACGGTTTTGTGCATTTGCAACAGATTTTGTCACTCGGGCTCAGAGGATGAGACGCATTAATGCAGAGAAGCCTTTCAGAATATTTTCCACAGAAGATGTACGAGGACACGTCCCCCACCTTTGGATTTATGAGCTGATCTCCGGCCCAGTAATTTGATGGAAATTTAATCGTAGCATTGCATAATAGTGATAACGATAATGATTTTATAGAGAAAGGCTTTCATTTTCAAATTGTAGGAGGTTTTATCTTCTACAACTGCTGTGCATATACAGGTACACTAGTGTAAATGTGGATCATTTTCTTTGTTTACAGGCTTAACTGTATTAAGGGTTATATTTAGATGCTAAAACTGATAAACAAGAATCACAGGAAGGCAAAAGTCTTTCCATCTTAATTCATTTTTTAAAATTAAGCTCTTGGGAGAAAAAGAGATGTTTGAAAACTTCATCTTCATCTTCAAAGTGCTAGACAGAGTCATGGTAATTGCCTGAAGCCTGTCCCACAACCACCCTGGATGAGACATGCAAAATTTAATTTCAAATTAAAAAAACATATCAATGGCATATTAATAAAATTTAAATAAAAATTGTATGCCTCTTTTCTATTTGCAGCCTTCTGAGGTAAATATCAAAATAAACGTTTTCCACAGTTTAATAAATTTGATAATAAAATAACAATAATGTATGAATCAACTATTTAGGTCTTTGAGTAGCAAGAAAAAGTGCATAAAGAAAACGTTAATTATTGCTCAGTTTGCAACACACTGATTTAATCTGATGTGCCCAAGCCAGATACCTGGCATCTTTTTTGGATGAGCGGGGGCTTTCCTGCCGACGCACGGATCGCTACTGAGTTGGGCGCGTAATGAAAGACTTCACCAAATGGGAGCACCAAATCGGAGCATGCTAATGATGTCATCAGCGCCAAAACAACAGGAGGGCATTATGGGATTTGCAGTATTAGCAATGAATGCTGTATAATACTGGCGGGCCAGCTCCAATAGTAATATAATATTGCCTAATTTTATTTGGCCCGCGGGCCAGAGTTTGACACCCATGATCTAACAGGATAGGTCTAACCGTTACAGACAGTCATTGCCAATTCTGTGGCATAGTTCGAATAAAAAAATAGCCTCACATGAAGGAATTCATGTAGACATCCTGTAAAAATATGTGTATATCTTCATGGACTTATAAATTATGAGTTTTGTGTAAATGGGTTTTCTATTACAAGTAAGTACTGAGAAAATTACCCATATGTTACAGATGTGCAGTGAGATTAAGTTGAAATATATGGCCGCACTCTTAATAATAGCATGCAGTATTTGACCAGAAAGTGAAGTGAAAGCCTTGAACTGAGCTGAGCAAAAGAATTGCAGTGGTTTTATTTGTCCAGGCAGAAATCTGCAAAGGGTTTTTAATATTTCCAGGGAGGAAGAACCTGAATAACTTTGACATCATGCTTGACTTTACTAGTCAAGCATAACATCAAGCAAAGTGAGAGGAATGTTCTCTCAGTATTTCTATTACATTCCCATTATGTTATATTTGATGCTGTAACCCAGTGGCAAAGCTTTTCTCTTTCTTACTCTACATTATACCTGACCCTGCATGAAATTTAATTCTTATCAGTCTGTGAAACAGAAGATACCTCTGTGGTTTTTGTGGCAAGGATAAATGCTGACTGGCTGTGTCAGGACTGAGTGCTCCCACTTCTACCTTGAGTTCAGGCTTTTCAGAGAGACAGGCATTGTTTTCACTCTGCGGTGAGTACGAATGAACAAGCAGCAGTCCGTTCAGCCCTGACACACTGTCCTGCATTGTTATTCGACCCTATAGCCATACAAGCAGGCTGTACACGCAATTGTACCGAGCTCAGTTTACCTAATGTGATGCAAAAATAATTCTGTCGGCATTCAAAGCTGCCTTATTATTCCTAATTATATTAAACATAGACTTTGTGTTCTTTAGAGAAATACTAGAGAGCCATTTTTATATAAGTTTATAAGCACCATGTCTAGAGGGAAGATTGTTGCAGTTCGTCTTGTCAGAAGGAAGAACTTTCTATACTGCACATAGGCAAATGTAATACTTTTATTCTGCTTTTATCATGGTAAATCCATCCTTCATATAGACACCCCGTTTTAGAAATTAATATACAGTATATCCATGGACTGCAGGTTTTATTGTTTGCTATATGAGATGCCTTGAAGTGAGACATGAAGAAAGCAGATGTTTGTCATTTTCAACGTTTCTTGTTTAGGTCTGTGTCCAGGGAGTCTTTCTTGCTGTGTTAGTGAAATGCTTGTTGGTTGTAAAGGCGCACAGTGATACTGCCTCAAGCACAAGATTAAAGAGTGGCAGGATGTGTATGGGGAAATAAGGTACAATCAGAATCAGCAGTTTCCTTCAGGAGGAAAAGGCACATAAATATCAGTCTTCTGCATCAGGCTAAACTAAAGGACTGTTTGAAGAATATGGGCCTGTCTGATATTGTGTATTTATATATTAGTATTTATGCCTAGTGTCACAACTCCAGAGGTGCAAAGCCTGCAATACTTACAAATAAGTGTGTTTTTTGCACTCAATCAATTAATCAATCAAGTAATTACAGTAAAATGTATGTTTAGAATTTGGGAGCTTTGCCCACTTTAATAAAAAAATGTTAATGTTGCATCAAGTAATCTGTGTGTGGCATGTCTGTAGAGGCAGAATATAATTGTGTAAACTCAGCATAGTATTTATTTTGGGAAAGAGTCCCTAAACTCAAAGGAATATGCAGCGAATACACAACTCTCAGATCTGCATGACACACTTGGCAATGCTTCAGAAAAAGCTATGTTGACAACAGTGTGTCAATAGCCAAACTAATTAAAGGTTGAACACAAACCAGGTGCACACATTAAGAAAACAAATCAAGAGAGGGTCACTGGGTGACTGGGTGACTATGCAACCTGTCTTTCCTTTAACAAGAGATTTTCTTTTAGCCAGGTTGCTAATAATGCTCAGGTCTTTGGTTTTACTTATGATGGTGTGGCACAGTGGTATAGTGATTAGCACTGTTTTCTCACAGCTAAATGTTTTGGGTTCGATGCGTGGCCCAGGCTATTCTGTGTGGAGTTTACATGTTCTCCTCGTTCTTGCATGGGTTTCCTCCGGTACTCCGGTTTCTTCCCACAGTCCTGGGACATGCCCGTTAGGTTGATCGGTCACTCTAAATTGCTTGTAGGCGTGAGTGTGTGTGTCTGCTGACAAGAGATTGGGATGCTCAGTCATTTTATCTACTCCCATAGAGCACCATGAGTACGGTGAAAACCTGACTCATCCATGCAGCCAACCAAAGTGATGACAGTGATATATGGTTGTGCTTATTTTGAACATAATAATGTTGGACATATGGAAGTTTGAAAACTCCAAAATCTTTGGAGCACTGTTAGCATTTTTCCTTAGCGCAAACAATATTTGATTTTAAAAAATTAACAAGAGATCCTGGGCTTTGTTTTAAATCTGGTTATGGTTTTGATATGAGTTTGAAAAACCATCTGTAATCTGTGACTTGTGGCATTCAACCAGCGTTTTGCTTCACTCAGGTCCAATACAGAGGGAGTACACAAACTAATACAAGCTTGAAAACCAGCACTGAAACACAGAGGTTTGACAGATGGCACAAAAAGTACAAGAAAAACTTTATTAATGATACAAATATGATTAGCGATAGTAGTGGCAAAGTATTAGCAATGGCCATGTCTCCGGTCAGTGCAGTAATTCTATAAAGATCAGTGAACCTTATAAAATGATGTTGTATGCGTTTGGTGTGAGTCAGCATCGTATGGCCACAGAAAAGTGCTTAGGAATGTTAATGTGCCGATGCAGTGCAAATGTCTTGCTAACGCAGGGTATTCCGGATGAGTTTGGATGACTGTGAGGTGACACTGAATCCAGTTTAATGTGATCAGTGGTGCTTGGCCAAACTGATGGTGGTTGGGCATCAATAAAAATGCACTTGCTCTCCACGTCCCCTCCCAGCTCATTCTTCTCTCCTACTTCTCCCATCATTCCTGTTCCGCTGTCTCTCGTTTCCCTCTCCCACCTCCCTGTTAATCTTTGGCCTGGGCCTCAGCAATGTGGTCAAAGGCTCCCTGGCTCAGTGCTGCGTTAGATGAATACTAATGGAGGAGAGCAGAGCGGTGCTGAGTGCTGGGACAGGCGAGAGAGAGAGAGAGCAAAAGAGAGAGAGAGCAGTGAAAGGAAAGAGGCATAATGAAGAGAGTGGGAGTGAAGAGACGGATGGTGGTGGTGCTACTGTATGACTTGCCCAGGCAGTTCAGGAAGGATTTTCTTGGAATAGAGAAAGAGGAAGAGAGATGGCCAAAATCAACCAGCAGTGTGAGCTGCTCACATAACAGTTTCATACAGCCCCAAATCAAATATGCATAACAGCCGTGTTGTACTCCCCACTGCAGCATGGAATTAAGAAAGATCGCTCACATTTTGTCAAGTGTCAGTTCACAGCTGTATTGATCAACATGAAGAGGGCTAAGAAGAAAGATGTATCCTGTAACAAAGAAGAGAAATCTAGAAATCAGAGATAGAAATATTATACAGTTTGCCTGAAGCTGGATCAGACCGTGTTCAGTCAATAAAAAACAAATTTAAAACACCTCTTACAGAACAATTAGGAAATTTTGCTTATGAAAGCTTGTTTAAAGGCATTCACAACAATGTGTTTGAATTTTTTTTTCTGAAAATCAAGTCAAATAAGCAATTTTGCGGTACACCTTTGCTTGTTTAGGTACACATACTGAAGTGCCAAAACTGGTGCAAACTGTAAAAAAAAAAACTGGTACAGCTGGGGTTTGTTTAACTGGCATCCCATTGGAGATCTACAGACGTTTCTACGTGTGCCTCCTTTCTGACAAGTTAAACCCGTTCATGTCCTGATGTGTTCTGACGTGTTCTTTCTGACGTGTTTGACCTCTGCGACACCACAGTGAACACTTATGTGAGTTTGGGACTTTGCCATTCCCCAAGTCACCAGATCTTAACATTATCAAACACATCTGGGATGCAATTCAAGTGCTGTGGAGCACTGAAATGCTACACCCCTGAATACAACAGAATTGTTGACCATTCTGCAGGAAGTGCAGTGTTCATTGCCTACAGAATATTTCTGTAGGCCCTGTGGAGGACCAACTAAGTACTAGGCTGGTGTACCAGGTTTTAGGAATGTCAGCAAAATGTACTTGAAACTCTCAGTTTGAAACTCAATATCCAAACAATTCCATTCCCCTAAACACATACAGAAACAACACAAATGCTATACACTCTTAGAATTAAAGGCTGCATGTAGAACCTTACAGGTTTCTTTTGTAGGTTCTATGTTGAATCTTACAGCGGTTAAATTTATTATCAAGGGGATGCCATGAAGAACCTCTTGCTGTTTGATGCTATACACTTTCACTATTTATATAATCCTTAAGTATTAGGGTTGTCAAAAAAATGTAAACTTAAATTTTGATTGTATTTATATTAATACAGTTACCAGTGCGCCTCAGAAGGAGAAGGGTGATCAATAGCATACTAATTTAAAACCAAACACTTTAAGCCCAAATTATTCACCTTTTCCATTGCTGTCAAATGCAGTAAGATAATATACAATAAGACGAGGAGAAGTGAGAAGGCAAAGATTAAGAACATCTACCAGGGCAAACATTAATAACGGAACAGGGGTTTAATATATCGCAAATATATTCAGATCACTTTAATTTTACCCATTTAAAATGCAGTTATTCTAGTAAGTGACATCTGCGATTAAGACGCTATCTCCTGTAAGCTCCTTGTGACCTCTACAGGAAGAATAACATTGATTAATTAATAATGTTAGATTTACATATTTAATATTGCCCTTGAATGACCGGCCATGCTTTTAGTCTATTTACAGCCCGAGATGAAAAATATCAAAAAATAGTTAGGCAGTTGTGCCTCTGCAATATTCAAGATTCAAGATTAAAAGTTTTATTTGTCACATGCATAGTCATACACGGTACAACATGCAGTGAAATGACATTTGACCGTTGTCCACAAAA
>JAOVVF010000029.1:6473749-6483985 GCA_028565595.1 Duopalatinus emarginatus | reverse complement strand
TAGAAAGTTAAAGTAAAATTAAATATTCCTAGATTAAAATTGTAGAATATCAAATAAAATATAAAATAAGATTAAAATATAAAATAAGATTAAAAATGTATACATATAGAATAAAATAAAGTATAAAATAAAGTAAATATATGTACACAAGTCCAGAGAGATATATACACCGTGTGTATATATTATACTACAAATACTACAAATATTATACTACAAAATACTTATTTAAAACTAAACTACACATTACATTAAGAACCCACCAATTGCTTGAGTCCACATTTCCTTACAGGTCCAGGTAATAATTTGGATGCTTGTAATCTTGAGGTTATTTGTACAGTTGTATCCCCATGAAAGGTTCGTAAGGGGCTCAGCTTAAAAAGGGTTTGATTCCCGGTCTGGGCAGCCAGTCTGTGCTACACCAATAAGAGTCCGTGGGCAAGACTCCTAACACTATGTTGGCCTACCTGTAATACCAGTAACCATGTAAGTCGCTCTGGATAAGAGAGTCTGCCAAATGCCGTAAATGCAGTGTAAATGTAAGAATATTTAATGTGCTATAGGGATGCAACAGAATATAAATCGATTATTTGTAGGAGGTGCACTATTCACTTTTGTTTAGTTTGATTTTGATTGATTTATTGGTTTTACTTTCATATGGGTGTGAATCAGCAGCTTGCTGTACAAACCATATGAACATGCGATGCTGTGTGATGCATGTAGATCATTTACTTAGTCATCCTTATTAACTGCCTGGTCATTCTGTCATGATGATTTAAGTTAGGGTAGTAGGATTTGTGCAGTGTTTGCTGGTGTATCTATAATGATATGGTTCATTAAAAAAACTCTTCTGGTTTAAATAACACCCACTTTGGGTTTAAATTCTAGCCGACACGGATGGGGACATCATGTTACAGCCTTTGCATGCTAAATAGCAACTTAAAAAAAAATAAAGGTTCATCAATGCCATTATGATATCTTTGAACCGATGTGTGCTAGGACCATAATGGTCATTGAACATTCAGGCATCCTGCAGAGAAGCTCAGACCTCATATCACTGCCCATTATGTCTCTGGCAGACTGGTGAGCCTCTTTACAGATGCTACGTCTGGCAGCCAGACAAGAGACAATGAGGCAGGATGCCATTTTTAGTTGGACGTGGGCATTGTGGGTGTAGCCAGGCCCAGCAGAGAACAGGGAAATGTACTTAATAGTGTGTGGAATATTCTGGTACTCCTCCACTGACAGGAGAGCCTGTCGACTCAGCGAATGCAGGAATCACATTTGACCACAGTATTGGAGCAACATTTTCTCTTGGGAGCACTGCTTCATGATTCCTCATCTCTGTATCTCACACACCTACACACATGCTCTTTCTTACTTTCTCACTGTCTTGTTCTTTTTCACACTTCTGCCTTCCCTCTTGTTCTCACGCTGACTGTATTTTAAAAGCTCTTTGGCATACTATAGACATGTGAACTCTGCATCATCCTCCATCTGTTATGATTTTGAAAGCATTTTTCGACCGAAGGACAAAACTAAATTCGTATCATCATAAACCGGAAGCAATCTTTTGCTTCAGGATTAGGCATAATTTTAGCTGTTTGCTGTCTTTTTCCATGGCTGAATTCCTACAAATATCAGTACAGCCGGTCTCAGCTCCTTCCAAGCTTAAAGAGAGACTGAAGCAAGTCAGCGGTCTTATACACGTCGTAACGGCTCATCCATTGTTCTGCAACGTGGCTGCTCAATAATGCATGTCGCTTGATCAGGCTGCATTATTGATGATGGGAAGTTTACAGTGACAACGCCTCGTCTCACATCACCTATTTGCAAAGCCGCTCCTTCAATCCTTCATCCAGGTTCTTCCATTTTGACTGCTTTCACACCTTTCGTTTATAGAACACAGCCTGCATTGGATGATTTACTTCTCTAATGAACATACACCACATGTCCTAGACTAATTTGTTTTCTTCCCAGATGAGATAGAAGACACTGTTATGATTTGTTCGAGTTTAAATGGAGCCGGTAGTTCTGGCGATAGTGACAGCCTGACATGGCTGGCAGTTTCCGTGAAGTGAATGTGCAATGCTAATGTGCTGAAAGATGATACCAAGAGCTCACCCGCCATCAGCAGGTGCTGGGGAATGCGTCACTGAGTGTTAGGGCTGACAACCTAGGGTCCACATGATGTAAAATCTAAATTGATGATTTTTTTTATTTATATAGTGGTCTAATCTGATCACATTTAAGCATAGTAGAGTTGTCCATGATCATGAGGCTCAGCTACCTTCAGGGTAATGTGACACGGTATTACTAAAATGTGCGCAAGAGGTACAAGTGCAGAGGGGTGGGTTGTGTTTTAGCTTGGGTCGACCAAGAAGCATAACTGAATCTAGAGTTATCCAGTATCAATAATAATACATTTTGAATTTTGCAGCCTTGTATTTTTATTAAATAATGACAATAAAGTTAAAACTATCACGATCAAAAGACCAATGAGAATTAAAATCAGAAAACATGGAGTTAGGGAAAAGCAGCCTAGACTTAAGGACATATACATGAAGGATATAAGTTGGAAGACATAGAAACAGTAGACATAGTAATGAATAAGCTACCACAGAACAGGCGAACACATTCAAGAAAGTATTTAATGACAGCACTGGTGGACAGAGACAGGACCAAAACAAAACCATGACCACTGTCGCCATGGGGACCGCTACAAGAAGGACAAACAAGCCACTTTTACTATACATTTAGTATACATTATATCAATATCAAATATCAATACATTATATCAAAGTTTTTTATGTCACAGAAATAATTTGGGGGGCAAAACTCCTACAAAGCTGTGTATTGTGATTTACACTGGCAATCAGAAATGTCTAACACCTTATATTTATACGCTTTATTATATTTATATTACAGTTTATTGAACTCATTTTAAATATCCTCTAAAATGTGATATTTAAGAAGTTATATTAAATGTTAAACTATGTTTATTGAGTTAAGGAATGTTAGAAGTGACAGTTTTAAACACAGTAGTTAAACTAATTAGACACTTTAGGCACACTGCATATTTATGTCTTACAGTTAATACTTGTGCTGTCTATGAGTCATTAATAAAGCACTCGTTCAGACTCTCATTAGGATCTGAGAGCGAGCAGCTCCACAGGATCCACAGAGATGTCGTTTTTCTTTTTTTATTTTTTTTTATTAGTTTTGAAATCATTTTAGGTGTCATGATATACAGTAATCCCCCCTCCCCCTCCCCCCCTGGGCTTTAGTCTTTGCTTTTTTCACTGTGTTTGATACTGTTGTTATTTTTCAATAAATGTTAATACACGGGTCTATATACAAATCTGATTATGACACTGAAGCAGAGTTGATTATTTTTTCACATTTACATTAATTTCTATCCCCCAAGATGTCTCATTGTTTACCCATACAGCACTGTGTAAAAGTTTTAGTCAGCTATTTTTCTTACTTAATTTCAGTATTAGTATTAGTATTAGTATTTATTTCATTTCTTTTGCAGAGTATGTTTTGAAGAGTATGTGTTATATGTTCAAGCATTAAAGTGTCAACTATATTGATTACCTTTAGTGAAAAGAACAAGGAGTTCTGTAACACATCACTGAGCACTGATCTGAACATAATTGTGTCTGTCTTGGACAGAAACGAGGGAGTCTGCAGAAATAATCAGGCAGCTTCTCTGCTCAGACTACTGGGTGATTCCTTATAAAACAGTACAACAGCATACCTTAGAGAACAGATGCAGGTTTATAGGAAAAGTGGAGTTACAATTTTATATATATTTTACTGCTTTTATATCCATGCACTTTTATTTATTTATTTATTTATTTAAAATTTTAAATAGATTAGGTACGATTATATTTGTGTATGCTGTGCTCTTTACTGATAAAAAATAATACTATAAAATAATAAAAAAAAAATAATAATAAAATAGAAATATCACAATAACATAGATTATTATTAATAAGGAAAAGAAAAATTAATAAGGAAACAAAAGTAGTGACATTAGTTAGATAATAAAGTGACTGAATGAAAAACACAGTTATTGTCCAAAGTGTACATAGAGGTAGCGAATTGACCCGACGTGTGCCAGAAATGACTGTAGTACAGAAGCGACTTTGCTTCAGAAACTTCTCATGAGTGTTTATGCAGTGGGTTAAAAAGAGTGAATGATGAAATGATGAATTATAATGGCTTTTCTTTAGATTGTTATTTTTTATGGCTATGGTTTGATACACTTGTTTCATGTACCAAGTAGCACAACAAATCAATACAAGCCAACAAATGGATCCATTTCGCCATTTTTCGATAGGAAAAAACATGACAAACTGACCCTGCTGGATAGAAATACACTGAAAAAAATGCTGTTAATCACTTCCTGCTTCATAATCATAGATGTACTTCCAGTTCATGTCACAGGATGGTTCTGATTGGCTGGTGATAGTGGAAAGTCACTTCTTACTAGTCACTTTGTGCACTACTAGTTACAAAATAAATATATGGTTTAGGCCGAGTTTACAGCCTGACTTATGATCAGCTCACGAGAGTGAGGTCAGTGTGAAATGCCACAGGTGGGTGAGGAGTCTCTGCATGCTGGGTCCTTCACACACCACTGCTCAGCACCATCACTTACCCTGACAGGATGGAAAGTGACTGTTTGTGTTTCAAATGCTGGATTTTGTTATGGGGCCAATTCAGTGAACAAATCAACAGTGACAACATTTTACGCGTCCCCCAAATCAGTGCAATGGTCATAATTCCTTATCGCAACCAATCATTTTTACTGTCTAACATTTAAAGCAGACCGTCACTCGCTGGAACTGAAGACCTAGCATGATTGTTTTATAAGCTACTCCATAGATCTTCATACGGCACTACCTGTGAACCCTCAGTGATTTGCAGCAGAACACATGCCAGACTTTTAGAGGCTGGAATAAAGACTATCATGGTTGTGTCTTTTACTGACCTCAGTTGTGAGATAATGTTTGCTTGTTTCTCTGTCCAGGTTTTTAATACCTACTCGAATGAGGATTACGATCGCAGGAACGAGGAGGTGGATCCTGTGGCGTCTTCTGCAGAGTATGAACTGGAGAAGAGAGTGGAGAAACTGGAACTTTTCCCAGTGGAGTTGGAAAAGGGTGATTTCTTTTTCCTACAACACCGTACTGATTACACTGATTTACTGATGGAGTTAGCATGTGTGGGGCTGCATAGCGTAATTGATTAAAATATTTAGAAATCGTTGACATTTAATCAGCCCTAGAAAATGGTACTGGGTTGAATGTACGTAAGTCACATCATTATTCTGTTGTTGTGTAAAGGTCACTGTGGGTGTCGGACTTACGTTTTGTCCTAGAAGTCTCAAATGATCCATTTACAGGATTTATGCACATGAGCATATTTGCCGTCTTTCACATTTCTTTCTTTCTTTCTTTCTTTCTTTATTCAATTTAGTTATAATTTTAAGTGATAATCATTTTTAAGTAAATGAAATAATAACCTGTTTGCATAATTTATTTGCTTTCCATTTTCTTTTCTTCTTTTCTTGTGTTCAGATGATGATGGTCTTGGGATCAGCATCATTGGCATGGGAGTGGGTGCAGACGCAGGCTTGGAGAAACTGGGCATCTTTGTCAAGACCGTGATTGAAGGTGGAGCGGCAGAGAGAGATGGAAGGTGAGGAATTCAGAAAGACAAAGAGATAGAGGGTAAAATAAGCAGGAAAAAGAGGTGGGGGATAAGTATGGATTTATAACCTCTGATCTGCACCACTGTACCCTTTTCCTGACCTTTTGTTAGCTTGCTAAGATTAGCGCAAAATCCTGTAAAAGCCTTTATGGTGCGAAGCCTGTCAAGAGGAATGGGGGACGCCATCTCGTAGCAGGTTACTCGCTTAGCCTGGGTAACTTTAACTGCCACCAACAGGATTAAAGCGGAGCTAAGGAGCTTGCTGAACAAGAATATTAATGGTATTGGGATCAAGTCCAATCACATGAGAACATGCATGGTATTAGTGTTATGGGGACATGTGAGATCATTGTGATGGATTATTCCAGAGAAGAGACACATGCAGTAGCTTTCTGTCTGTAGTTCTCTTGTCTGTAGTAGCTTGCTAGAATATGAGTGAAGATGCTTTGGTGAGGAGATTACTGCGCAACTGGAAAGAATGCCCTCAGGTCTATGATTGTAGGAGGGCTGAATGTAATTTCCTCCACCCTTTATTTAGTCTTTGTCTGCCACTGTGCTGGTTTAATAGCACAACTTTTTCGAGTTATCAGTAATTCCCACACTTTCTCATAGAGCTGATGATTACTAGTGTGGCATTAAGGCAAGGCTGAAGGTCAAGCTGTGTTTACGCCATTCTCATATAAAGCACATTAAGATTCTGTCTTGCAAGCACTCTGCTACCTGCTTGTCTATAAAACAGAGTAGATTTGCCAGCAGCTTTGTATTCAGCAGGGGCCAATGGAACGAGACACTAGTTTATCAAACAGCCAAGAAGAACAAAAAGCAGCAGTTAAACAGAAAGCAGCCCGAGGACAAACGCAGTAGTCCAGAGTTTATAGAAAATGTTTGTGTCAGTGGAGAGACTTAACACACACCAATTTCCAGCTATTTGTTCGAAGAGGCTTCTGTTATGTAATATATTACTTTCTTGCTTACTGGGATACAAACATTTTTCTACAACATTGTTTTTTGTTGGAAAAATGCAGAAGTCATAAAATAATCATCTATAATGAAATTTGCACACTATTGCACAAGAGGATTCCTGTACAAAAATAGATTTACTAATCATCATCATCATCATCATTATCATTATCATCTGTTCTCTTATGATGCACTCCAGCCTGAAATTTTGTTACATTTTATTTAGTGTTGATTTTTTTCCCAACTTATATGTGGTCCAGGGTTCTGACTTATAACTGTATTGTAAGTCCTGTATATCTTTTATTATACATTCCTGATTGAGATGCTTACATGCAAGTTATAAAGCATGTATTTGCGTCTTTCACATATCGCATAAATTCGTTCATATAGGATCATTTATTTTTCAGATAATAAACTAGTCAAATTTAGACCAAATTTCTGGTTTATTTTATTACTGATTGACTTTTTATTGTTTTTATACAAACCAGTGATTATACACTCACTAGATAAACTTTTAACCTCCTCTCCTGCTTTCCTGTTCTCCAGGATTAAGGTGAATGATCAGATTGTGGAAGTTGATGGCACCAGTCTGGTAGGTGTAACGCAGAGCTTCGCTGCCTCTGTGTTGAGAAACACCCAGGGGGTTGTCAGGTAAGACTCCAAAGTAATCCGAAAAAAAAGAAATTAGTTATTCATAACTTATTATTATAATATGTATATAAAATGTGTGTTTAGTACATTTATTAAAGATTATATAAACATGATTAATTATGTTTAAACAGCATACACACACACACACACACACATTTCTGAAAAGTCTTCTCATTATTAGTAGCTTGTCCTTTTATGCTAATGTAAAACATTACTGCCGAATTTCAGCTGCTATTTTCTGCTTTTCCTGTGTGTGAGAAACAAAGGCTGCAGTTCTCATTAGTGTACGGAGATGCCTTCAGACACGGAACAGAGCGGCTCTTTGTGTTAGTGAAGAAAGATTTCACTGTACGAAAACACACTCTTGATAAACAATAAGATTGCACAGCATGACAAATGTATTTTTACACCAAAATCATTTACGTGTCCTCCCACTCTCTCTTTAACCGCCTCTCCTTGTTACCCTCTGCAATTATTGATTATATGACATAAATTAGCGTATTCTTTGAGATAAATGTTGATATTGCAGTTATGAAATACATACTTGTTTAAAAATAGTTGGGATGAAGCTTCATCATTCACTGGAGGCAGAGCTGGGTGCAAATGTAGGTAGTCTTTATTAAGCAGTTCACAAAAGGCAGACAAATCCAAAACATGAGGCAGAAATCATAGTCAAACTTGGTCAAAACAAAGAATGTGGTCAAAACAAGGGTTAGGTGATGTACAAACTATGTGAACTAGGCAAAGGTCAAGCATTTAGAATAACCAGATGATCACCAGATCACCACAGGTGTCATAAATGCGTTGTGATGCTGTGGGTAGTTGAAACCAAGTGTGCACGATTAACAAAACATTGAACACGGAAACGAGTGGAGTACTGTGGTGGGCAAAGTCAATAGACTTAGTCCAAAATCATGTATTTTCTTGTTTAACAGTACATGAAAGCAGTACATGAGAACAGGTAGTATATCAGAATATGTCGTTTTCATTAAACAGGCCCCCAGATGATGTACTGCATTGAAAGAAAATTTAAAGTATGCGAACACAGCACACCATGGTCTAATAATCTATTCCATAATTAGAATGGAGCTCCAAGGCATTCAAAGCTAAACAAGAAAAATGCCAGAAAGCGGAGAATAACCTGTTGTGGGTTAAGGTGACCAAAGCTGTTTGTTCAGCAAATACTGATGGTTGTATAAGGAGGTCAGTGGTCATACTTTCTGGGAAAGTCATATCTGTATTAACCTATGAATATAGCAGTGTTATTATTGCTTATGAAAATGCATTACACTTTATAGTTGCTCTGTTGTCTGTCTGAAATGTCAGCAGTCAATACAATGAAAAAATATGTTGATCTGAGTACGTTGAGCAAAATCCTGATGATACAGCTACTGAGAATATGCATGGAGCATAAGTGTGAACATGTAGTGCATGTTGTAAATAATAAATATATGGGGGCAGCCATGGGCTTGTGGTTAAGAAACCAGCCTTGTGACAAGACACAAATGAATTGCCCTTGAGCAAGGCATCTAATCCCTAACTGTCCGCTGGACACTGTGGATAGGGTTGCCAACTGCTCCGGGAAAGTGTGTTCACTGCAGCATACTTTTATTTGTGAAAGAGCGATATGTCATACTTTTTTTTTATTTGGAAACTTGGAGCTAATAAGATATACTTACTGTTGTCCTGATAAACAGTAAAGCACTGAGTTACTATAGAAACAATCATGTATTAAAACCAGCTCCTTTTTATAACAACGTGATTTGCATTTAACTACTGCTAGAGCTGCTGTTCTGGAAATTTATTAACACTTTCTGACCAATCAAAAATGAATTTATAATGCCTAAAACACTGAAAAAAGTCAAAATGCTTCAATGATAATAAAAATAGTATAACACAACTATAAGCACTTTATAATACGCTATAAATGTGTTTATATGTTGTAATAGATATAGCTTTCATAGAAAGTCTTAACAGCTCTGTTGAAGATCTGTCTATTAAACACGTTTATTCTTTTTTTCTGATTTGCGCTCTCCTTCAGGGATTCCCCTCCTCATATTTAGTGTGTTGCCTTGTGGCCCAGATTTTTCTCTCGTTCTATATTTAACCTAGAAATGAATCCAGGTCTCAAACCACATCTATTTAAATGGTCTGAATCTGACTGGACGGATGTATTAAAACTGACTCAAAGAATGATTTATCGGGTCGCAAGGCTGTGAGGATTTGTAAGCAGTGTGGCAGAAGAGGTTAAACGGCTCGCCTGTCAGCCCAGTAAGCACACTACTTTCTGACGGACCTGTGTGTATGTGTGAATGCTGGCACGCAGGCCTCTTTCCAGGTCAGCTCTGTTCTGGAGCCACCGGAGCAGCGAGAAGCCCCGAGGAGCTGCTTAGCTGATATTTCAGATGTACCTCAGGGCTGGGTGCGGATACAGAATGATTAGGAGGTCTTCTTCCTGCTTTAGTTTCACACACTGACAAGAGAAGGCTTGGTACTTTAGGGAAATGAGGATGGATAATATTCTTAGAAGAATGTCTCTTTTATATTTAAAGTCTGTAGCAGAAGGTTTAATGTAGGTTGCAGAATATATAGAGAGATTGGACAGGCGGCATTACATCATTTTTATTTGAAGAATTATTTATAATTTTAAATAAATTTATAGTGATAAGTATATGATATAAAAGTAAGTATATATAAGATATATAAGTAAGTATATGAACAGCTATAAAACATGCAGATTTTGTTTTCTGTTGCTCCACTGTTCTGAACACAGCTCATCATTCTTAAAATAATCGTCAGAGAAAAATGTTGGCTGTCTTAAAGCATTTCACTGTTTCTATAAATGACATTAGAAAGAAGATTTTGTATATATGCTGAAATCTGAAGGGGTTAAAGTTCAGCTTT
>JAOVVF010000029.1:6449974-6461113 GCA_028565595.1 Duopalatinus emarginatus | reverse complement strand
TGAATAGATATATAGGTAGAAACATTTACCATTAGCCCTTTTAAGTTGATTGGATTAAATTCCCCTCACACATAAAAAAAATAAATAATATTTGTCACTCTAAAATGACTATGTTGCTGATACACAAGCACCAGATTGTCAATAAACAAGGTCTGTTCATAAGATAAGGCAGTGCATAACTAGCTCGGTGAGGGTAAAACTGAAAATTTTACTGAAAATAAAGGTTTTAACGATGGAAATGAAAATTTGAAATTTGAAATTTTGACAATTGTAAGAACAGTTAACCTAGCGTAATCTAATCTTTACAATTAACCTAAATACAGGTAAGGTTGTTAAGATGTTGCTATGCTATAAGTGTTGGTTGTTAAGGTGTTGCTATGGTACAGGTGTATAATGTGGGGTGCTAAAAATTTTGCCCAAACAATGATTGGTCTAAAAGCTCTCCCAATACTCCCAGTGTGTGCAGTGACATGGTCTGTGTAACTTTTATGAACATTCTGCTGTTCATTTCTACGTTCCTAAAAAATGTGAAAATATTGTATGACATATCGTTCATAAAGCATAAATCATAAAACTATTAATTCAATAATTGTGCCAAGACCTATACAAGGATTTATGCATCCAATAAAAAAAACATCACATATCTGTACTGAAGAATCTAGAGGTGGAAAAGAGTCGATATCTCAACTGTGGGACAATTTATGCAGTAAAAAGATGAAGTAGCTAGCAATATATAAGATTAAATCAAAATTTATAGCTAGGTATTAACCTAACTTAGTGGACCCTTGCAGAAATGCATACCATGTTTGTTAGCAGCTGTACAGTGTACAAACGTAAGATGTACCTTTAAAATCATATCAAAATTAGTTCACTGGACCCCTAGACTTTGGGAAAGCCTGTCCCAGGAGGGGTGTTACAAGGGCACTGCCTCATGTTTTCTCACTTGCAAGGGCACTTCATAAGTATTTTAATTACAATGGAGAAGTCCAGTTTCTTCCATTGTGGGGGCACGTATAGGGCACTATATAACATTTTCTTCACTGACGAGGCTTCCATTAGGAAACTTACCCTTATTCTCTCTAATGTAGATGCACCCTTTGCGTTCTCTACTGGAAAGGGCTGTCAAGGAGGGGCACAATAGAGGTTATTTAATAATGCACCCTTGTCTATTGAAAGGCAGCCATATAAGGGCTATAATTCCTAAGACACATTATCAAATTTACTTGCTTTAGAGGGCACATCATCAGAATTTATTTCAAGAAATGGCACCTAAGAGGGCACACAGTTCTTTATTTCCCTTATGAAAGGCAGCCAATAGGGCATTTTAGCAATGTTTTTTCAACCATGCTGGCACAAGAGGGGGCAGTTGCTAATACCCCCCTACCCCCCCACGCCCAGTGAGTCCACCAGTGTGCTAATGTACATGTCTGTCCTGCTGTGTATCCTATTAATAGTTTTTGTTTATTAAATGGTGTTTCTTTATCCATGCTCAACACTGCTATATAATTAAATTAAGGACTTGGGTTCTGGGAACTGGGCCATAGTGAGATGGTGGTGTGTTTCATTTACACCTGAGCCTGAATTTCTATTCTAATTCAGATTATGACTGGAGAACAGTATTGGGGGTAAATAACAATTTGTAACCAGCACAATCTCATTGGTGATAATAATACAAATTAATTTTGTTCTGTGGCATTCAGGTAAACAACAACAATAACAACGGCCTCAACAGCCGCACACAGCCGAGTGAAAGGGGTGATGTGCCGCAGCGTCCTGAGAGACGCCTCACTGTTGGAGGTGAGCTACCAACACACACACACCCTCGGCACTGTGCTAGTGTGACCCATGAATACATTTGCTATAATAATGATTGTCTTTAAGGAAGGTAAATTTTACTGTTTAATTATTATATAAACTGCAAATTGTAAATTGTAAACTGTAAATTGTCTTAAATTAACTGAAATGTCAGACAGTTGTGTAAATTAACACAAAACGTAAATGAAATAATTATATGTAGGGTAACATAAGTCACATCTTCACCTAAATGGTGTTCGAGGAAGGAGGAAATTCATATTCACATAGGAACATTATCACAATCTGACTAAGATGAATGGCAGCTCTTTCATTACTCTCCATTACAGTATTCTATCAGCAATTTCAGCAATTACTTTTGTGATAATGGTCAGGGCTTTTTCTCTATCTCTGAACCATGAATGGCATATCAGACAATAAATGATAAAGATCTGCATGTCTCTGGCCATGTGGGTGATCGCCGGGTTTTTGGTTTCCTCCTACCATCCAAAAACACTCGTAGTTCTCAAATTGGATGTGCTTCATTGCCCTAAGTGTGAGTGTGTGAGTGAATAGGAATATGTGTGTGTGTGGTACTCTGCAATGGATTGGTCCCCTGTCTGGGAGTATTTCTGCCCCTGACAAACCGTGACCCTGATGAAAAAAGCGGTTAGGAGAATGACTGACTGACTGACTGACTATAGAATTCTATTCTATTATATTGTAATTACTGTATACTGTCTAGCTGGTTTAAGAGAGGAGCACAAGTCCTACATGTACTATAACAAGACAAGAAAAAAGAACAAGGGCAAATTTGACACCGGTTACTGTTTTCTGTTTTGGCATGACGCTGCCCTTTTCTGTGGTGCACAGCATTTTACTCCTTGCAAACTTTCATTCTGAACCTGACAAAATAACAGAGATAAAACTGGACAGGACTGAAACTGACAACTGTGTAGGCAGTGACCTGGTGAAGGGTCAGACGCAGATGTTTGAAGCCTCCAGAAGCGTAGACGACAGCAGCTCCACCGAGGGCGAGGACGGCCTTCAGCGGAGGCTAAGATACAGCACATATATACGTGGACATGTGCACTGGACTGTGGATAAAGACAAGTAGGACACTGGAACATAAATTGGACAACATACGGAGACTCAGTAGGATGCATTCACAAAGGGGGAGAGAGATTTAATATTTAAAATATACAGCAAAACTAGTAATTACAAATTGTATATTTATGTACTCTTCTATTTAATGGCCACCTGCCCAGTTCTTCTAACAGTTATATTCTCATTATCATAATCATAACTGTCAGTATGTGCTTTAACTGCTCTTAGGATGATGTCTTGTTAAAAGCCTCTAAATGACAATCCAGTTCTAACCTAAAATCTTAAACATATTAAAGGTGACATGTAAAATCCCTTACCTCAAGCTGTATTGTGATTTGCTGGTATAGGTTGAAAAGTAAGTATATATTATATACTATATAATATAGTATATATAATATGTACTATATATGAGGGTATAAAAGCAAGCTTCTAGGACACATCTAGGAATTTCCCAGATGCTGTCTGTTCAGTGTGAAGTTCATACCTACAAATTCCACACCCCATGGCGAGAGCAGATAGGTCTTCATGTATAACATTGTAAGTATAGACTTAGGTTATAGTTAGAATTAGGTTGTAGATCGAACTCGGGTGTTTTAAAGATTTTGTTCCAAAGTTGTTACTATTATGCTTTTTGCTGGTTAATGAACATTAATGGCGAAAGACAAAGACACTTCATTAATTTAGGCTTAGTTTGATTATTCTTTCCAAGTAACATTGTTACAGCCACCCTGATGCTTTCTGCTCTCAACAAACCATCTGCTGTAATTGTATAATTAGTCCTTGTTAGTTACCTCAAGTTGTAAAAACTGAGAGCACACAATATGAGGATTTTGCCAAAAGCGCTACGTTAATGGAACATATAAAGCACTCTTTTAAACCTTAAATGGGAAATTGGACAAACTATGTCCTTGCAGACCTTGAAGCCCAACAGCCATCATATTGGAAGACATTATAGACAATGTAGGACAGCTGTGGCCTAGTGGTTAGGTAACCAGTCTTGTAAAGGTCCTGGGTTTGATTCCCGCACAGGGCAAGTCAAAACTGAAGTGCCCATGAGCAAGGCACCTAACTCCTCCAACTGCTCCCCGGGCACTGTGGTTTGCCCCCTGCTCCGGGCAAGTGTGTTCACTGCCTCTTAGTATTCACTGGTGTGTCAGTTTCAATGCACGGATGGGTTGAAGGAAGGCCTACACCTACTGTAGTTGTGATGGTCATGTGTCCGCATACTTTTAGCCATTAATTATATATAAAGTGATTGCAGACGTAGAAGAGCCGAAGTCTTAATTCTGGGCTTTTTGCTGGTCTTCCCAATGGTGTTAAGATGAAAAATGCAGGAAGAAGCATGTGGACTTGAGAGAGTTGTGGAGAATTTCAACACATTAATAAGTAATCCAGCAGGATTAAGGCCTAAGCAACTGTCCCAGGAGAACATCTTCATCTTCAGAAAGACAGACATACAAATAAAACGAAAGCTTATGAACCAAATACAGCTCCACAGACACATCAGTAGGGAAGCTCTGAGACTGAGAACACTGAGAAACACACAAGCACGTTGTGGCTTTTCAATAATTCGCAGCTTAACTGAACATGAGAAACATACTACTTGTTAGTGATGACTGTTTATTTCAGATGTGTTTACTGATAACATTTCAGTTTGCAGCAAAAATCTTTTTCACGACCACACTTCTTCTCCTATTCATATAACTTGGTATTCGTGGTATATCTGCGGTAAACCCAGAAATATGCTCATAAAATCAAAATCAAGCTGCTTCTGTATGTAATCTAAATATTTAAAATCAGCTCTCTCTTTGCAGCACACAAAATTTCAACGAATCAAGGAGCCTAAAGGTTTTTTACAGCATTATTAAGGGTGCCTTTTTTAAATAATAAAGACTTGCTGTGATTTAAATCACCAAATTTTTCTCTTTTCCTCTTGCTTGGAAGACCTATGCAAAATGGAACTGCACCATATTACTTTGCTATTATATATATATAAGTGATTTTGAAAAGAACAAATGACGTAGTAATTAAAAAATACAGCCTTAGTCATTGAAATGAATACTGAAATATATTGGTTCATTCAAATCTTTTGTTGATTTATTTGGAAGGAAACTTTACACAAGGAAAAAACCTACAAATATTCCTAAAATTAGTTTTTCACAGTTTCTCTGTGGTTTTCTCTACGTGGGCAGTGAAAACCAGCAACTTGTGGCACCGCTTGTGGTACTTCTGAGCAGACATTGCACCCAGTCTGAACTGGCCTGAATATTTGCTGAGTTTCTTGAACTTGGACTCATCATTCTGAAGGAAACTGTATTGATTGAATGAGGTCCACATTCCTCTGTTCAAAGTTTTCCGGCAGCTGGTAATTTGCAGATGAACAGATGTTGGTCTGTTCGTCTCTGGCACTGTGCTTTCTGCTACGTTACCGGTCAGCTTGGTCTTTTTGTTCCCTTTCTGTTTGGAGCCTAGCTGCCGTTTTTGGTGGCTTTAAAGTCCACACAGTTTTTGTGGTACTGGTCGGCAGAAATGGCCCAGTCTGAAATGGCCTGAATAGTTTATGAATTCTTTGAACTTGAACTCATCATTCAGTAGGAGGTTCAGTGTTGACTGAATGAGATCCACGTTCCTCTGTTCGGACATTTTCAGGCAGGTGGTAACTTCCAGCTGAGGATGCTGGTCTGTTCATTGCTTCGTTGTTTGTTACTTCATCACTGGTGAACATATTATACTGGTAAATTCTGGAGGAGGCTTGCAGATGACAGGAGCAAAACCAAGTTCTTCAGGTACAGCCAGTGGTTCAGAAACTGGAGCAGGAGGCTCATCAGGAAGAACAGGGTCTTTAATGTCCTTATATGTCTCCTCATGTCCATTTATAGATATATTTGGCTTGGGAGCCACTGTCTGGGGTCCCCATCATTTGTCAAGACTGGGGATTTGCCTGTAGGAAATGCAGGCGTTTCTCAGGCATGGTGCATGAGCCCGAGGACCAACAGAGGAGGGTGGTGGGCCACCACCAAAAAAACCTAGGGGCACATGTCATCTTCGGGGGACCCACAGGCTCCTTATTGAGCACGCTTGTTTTTTTTTTCAGTAGTTTGAACCAAACAGATGCCAAGTTGTCTTAGGGCTTCTGAGGTTAAAAGTTTGACACAAGTGGTTAGAAGTTTTCTTGAAGAGACAAATATTTGTTGAATATTTCTGCATAGGATGGTTTCATTGGGGCTAAGACCACTGTACCAAAAAGTCACAGATTAGGGAAATCATCCTCGTTCAGTACAAACAGTGGTGGTACACGCTGATTGACTCTTTTTTTGACATGCACGGTGTTCTATTTGTTACTGCGCTGAGCAACTGCACAAGTTGGCCATGTAGATAAAAAGAAGTGGCGTTGCCTCAAGTGCCTCTTCAGTTCATCATAATCCACGTGTTTCTTATTGCAGAATTCACAGAGTAGACTGCCATGGTAAGACGTGTCTTCTGAGTCCCCTTGTGTCTCATGACAAGCCAGTTCTTTGTGGCTGTATCACTTCCTTTCGGAAGGGAGTATGTTTAAGTGCCTCTCACATAATTTGCAGCAGAAGAGGTTGTGTTGGTTCTGCACATGTTGCTCCAAGGGTTAAGGTCAGTGTAGGCCAGTCAAGTTCTTCCATACCAAACTCACACAGCCATGCCTTTATGGACATTGCTTTGTACACTGGGGCACAGTCATGCTGGAAAAGAAAACAGTTTTCCCCAAACTGCTCCCACAAAGTGGCTCTTCTTAAAATCTGGGTTGCCAACCCCTGAAAAAACAATCCTATAGCTCTCATAGCTCTTATCTCTCCTCCAAAAAACTTTACAGGTGGCACAATGCACATGTTCTCCTGGCTTTTATTAGATGTCTGATTTTATACACTATATGGGAAAACATAATTGGACACAGCTCTTAATCGCTAAATTCAGAGGTTTCATTCAGTCCCATTGCCACAAGTGTATAAAACGTGCTCTAGTGCACAAAGAAAGGTCCATAAAGGCATGATTGCGTGAGGTCACAGAGCCCTGACTGTAACCCCATCAAACACACTTAGGATGAAATAGAATGGAGATTGAGAGACAGGTCCTTTTGTGCAACATCTGTGCCTGGCCTCAGAAATGCTTTTCTGGATAAATGGGCAAACTTCAAAATCTTGTAGAAAGCCTTTCCAGAAGAGTGAAAGCTGTTATAGCAGTAAAGGGAAGACCACCCCTATATTCATGTCTATGTATTTAAGATCCTGTAGGTGTAAATGTGCAGATGTCCAAATACTTTTATACATATAGTATATAAAAACATCCTCATACTGGGTTTCTCTGTTTTTCTTTTTATCCCGCTGCCATTTATTAATCAGTGAAGTGACTAAAATCTTTAACACACACACACACACACACACACACACACACACACACACACCCAGACACTTCTCTGCATGGTGAAGATTTGTTGTACCACCCTGGAGAGCACTTCCATGTCGATACGGTTGAACTCATCGAAGCATGCCCATGCCCACTGAATAGCAGATAACAGTAATCAGGAAAAAATTGTGGAAAAGTAGGACTTCCTGGTTTTTGTGAGGCATGGAGTAGACATGCTTTCAGTGGTCTCTGTGGAGATAAGTTATTTTGTATTCCTTTAACGAGCTGTTTTTTTTTTGTTAGATGACTATTAGTTTATTTTATTCTTTTTTTAATAACAACTTTTCATTTATTATATACATCATGACGCCTCCATGATGCAGCCACTTATCTGGCCTGTAGTACAAGGCGCCAGACCCAGATGGATTCCCGGTTGAGTTTTTAAAGAAATTTGGAGATAAGCTGGCACCTCTGCTTTTAGCAGTCTTTAAAGAGTCATTGTTATTCAGTCTGTTACCTCAGACTATGTCTCAAGCCTCTATATCTTTACTTTTGAAGTAAGACAAGGACTCAATGTTCTGTGCTTCATACAGGTCCTTATCTCTTCTAAAAGGTGATGTCAAAAATTTGTCTAAGGCCCTGGCCCTGCGTCTGGACAAGGTTTTACCCAAGACAATTTCATCTGACCAGAATGGCTTTATTAAGGGGCATCAGCTTTTCTTCAACATCCGTACACATCCAAATGTTATTTTTACAAAAGGCCTTCCTCCGAAGGCCACTTCTACAAACATGAAGCTTTGACACACGGTCATCATCTCATAGATCTGCAGGATCTTTTCAGCAAAGAAATCCGTTACCAGTTCATCTTTACACTCTTGTCCTTAATGGCCTCCAGGAGGGCGGTGTAGTCTGGTTTGGGAAGTTTGAATCCAGGAAATGGATCTGAAGCAGAAAAAGAGCAAAAAAACTTAAGAATTGTCAGCTACTCCAATTTTTGTGTCCTCAGGAGAGGTGCGAGACAGGTTGACTAAAGCAGACTTAAGGAAAATAACATCGACAAGAAGCAAAAGCACTTTTCTCATGTCCTGTGTTTGTTTCCCTTTCGTTCCTTTTATTTATTTATTTTTTCATTTTATTTGCTACTTTTTCTGACTCTAGCAGAGGGTCTAAATATTCTAAACACAATGGACCAGTGCATATTTTTACCTCAAACAGTGCTAGATTGTGGGTTACAAATTTGGGCAGGTTGCCATTCATGGTGGACATCAGTATGGCCTTGTCCTCGTCTGGATACCTCAAGTGTAAAACATGGTGAGTATGGTTAGTTATGTTTTTAAAAATTTATTAATTAATTTCAGATATTAATATTGAGCAGTTTTGAACACATTGAATGCCTGACGAAGTTGGTCTACCTTTAGGTTTCCTGCGGCGGTCATGATCAATGTTCATGATCGGCATGGAAGTCTGTAGCACTCTGGTACAGGTTAGGGTATGGAAGCAGCTGGTCAGTGATTTTCTTGTGTAAAGGTTAATGGGAGAGACACCATCCAAATGCTTCTACCTCAGAGTTGAAGCCCTTGATCTTAGGGAGAAACAAATAAAACAGATTGTTAAACATGTTAAACAGTTTATTTATGTAGATTTCTATATTTTAGAAAATGTCAAAGACATAAAAAAAGGCGAGGTGAATCTACAAATTGAAATTTCTCATTGCCTCGGATATGTTCTAAGAAACTTAAACAGTTAAAACTTTAATTTAATCACTTGCCAAAGTAAACGAGTGACTTAAGTTTTTACCAACACCTTGTCCATGGCAGCCTCCAGCTTGGAATAGAGTGTCAGCCTTTTTCAGACACCTGCTGATTTCAGACACGTCACCGAAAAGGGGGAATTCTTCCACCTGCTTTTCATAGCCTTCAAGCTCTTCTTCAAACTTCTCGCACCAAAGCTGTGAACAGAAAATGAAGTCATTAGCTAATATCTTACAGATAATAAATTCTAATGTCGGTGGGAAGCCGTCTCCTTGTTGTGACTGTTGTTAGATTTTGCTTAATTACAGAATGTTTGTAGATAAAACCATGATGAGGATATTTAATTAGTGAGATGTAATTAGCAAGATGTAACTAAATGTTTGAATTTAGTTTGCTCTTTTTTTCTAGAACATATGCATGATGATCTCTACTATGGTGTGACTGAGCATTCACTGTTCTTAATATTTAGAGTTTTTTTAATCTGTATCTGTTCTGAGATCCACAAGCTTGTGCTTGTTTCATGGAATCATGAGGGCCTTTTGTGAAATCTGTTCAAATTCTTCACATATCCTGTAAACATTTGGAAACAGAAATAGGTGAATAGGCGGACACTGAAGCACAAAACTGCACTGTTTTAAGATTTATAAGATGCTTGAAACTGTATGTCCACAGTAGAGTGATCTATCAAATGCTTCCTCTAGACACATGCAGCCAGCCATTGCTTTTTTTAATGCCGTGTGCTCATACAACGCATATGCCTTTTTTTTTTTTACATTTACCACAAATAATTCACAAAATCTTATTTTCATTGATTTGCTTGAAATACTGAATTGGTTTCCGACAGCAAGACAAATAATTCCACTCACTTTGTGTTGTTCATCTAGTGGTCCGCCATCATACAAATGATCAACCGATCTCCGAGTCCTTCAACACGCTTCCCTAGGGAATTGATTAGCTCTTCACCGAGCACTTCGTACATGCTGAGGCATATGACCTATCACATTAACAGTGACAAAAGCCTATGTGAATCTTTGACTGTATTGACAGTGTTTTGTAAATCATACTATTAAACTCACTATTACTTCATTAGAACCATTCAAAAAGTTTTAAAGGCTCATAATGTCTCATAATATCATTTTATTCTAATTTGCTCATATCATTCACTTATTTATTTGCAGCACATGTTAATAACACATGGGTCCTGAGCCTGGATTCATAAAGAACAGAGTATGAAAAAATCCATAATTAAACTAACCTGGCAGGACTCATAATTGATCTCATCAGCAAGCTACTGGTAGCGTGTCACTTCCATCGGTATCTCTTCGAAAGAGTGCTCCTCAGCCAGGAACTGCTCCAGGTCCTGCTCAGCCTGTCGCTTTGCCAGTGGCATAAATGTGTCATACATCTGCATATGCTTAGTTGGTTTATGACTCTCCTCACATATCACATGCTGCTAGTGATAGGTTTAGTCAGTGGAAAGTCAGGATAGCAAGAAACATTTTTAAGATAAGAAAACCTAATGACTGAGTGACTAAAACAATATAATATAATATAATATAATATAATATAATATAATATAATATAATATAATTAATGGTAATTTAATTTACCATAATGATTGGTGCCATGAAAAACTAAGAGAATGGCTGACATAATAAAATATAATATAATAACACAATATAATAGATACCGTATATAAACAAATCTGCATTTTTTTAATTTCAGCAAGTCATTAAGAACATATTCCTGTTGACAAGCAGCAAGAGCCTGTTGAATAAAGAAGGTAATAAAGAAAACAGGAAAAAAAAATGGCAACGTAGCACACAACATAAACAAACTATAATAAGTACATAATGTCGGTCAAAAAAGTAAATAGAGATTTATTTGTCTTTTGATTGCTTTTCAAGACCCTGTTTTACCCACCTAATTTCTTTTTTCAAACAGGAGACGTACTGAAAAAAATGTGGAGTTGGATTTACTTAAAAAAAAAAAACTTAGGAAAGCTTTTCCAAACAGCTAGTAAATTTAACAGAGCACACATTCAAGTAAATGTTCCTCCTAATTCTCAGTGGATTTAATTACAAACTCTTCAGTAAATGTTACTTTGCAACACCTT
>JAOVVF010000029.1:6423194-6438850 GCA_028565595.1 Duopalatinus emarginatus | reverse complement strand
ACACACACACACACACACATTGCTGAAACCGTGTGGACGTTCTCGTTCTGCTTTTCGGTTTCCAAACGAGTGCTCCCTCACTGTTCAGACGCACAAATGAGGCAGCTGTTCATCAGTTTGTATAAATGGTTTCTGCCCAGTTGATTCGTGTCTGTGCTTACTGCTTCCTGTTTTCTCGGATAGTCAAGGCGTAAGCTCTTCCCTGTTCACAGATAATGCAAGGCAGTGAACGTACAAAGCTGCTCCTGGAACAAGAGGTTTTTCCACTCTGTTTTGTTAACTCATAGCTGCATGAAAGACCCAGAGGTGCCATGTGTTCCTTAGTTCCAGGTCTTATTTACCATGTTTTTATTTGTGAGAGGTTACAGTTGTCACTCCTGTTGACTTGTAAATACACCTCCAGATGATACAACTATTCAGAGAAATACAGTGAAGGTTCATTCCAAAACAGTCTCTGATTTTTATTTTCTGCTGTCCTTCTGATCATATTGATAAAATAAGATTGTATTATATATTTTACTTGTATGGTGTATGTTTGTACATGGAACATATGTAATGAGATTAGATCAGGGATGAGGTGTTCACTATTTTAGACTTGGGTGCTAAGAAAAACAGGATGAATCCACAACTGGGTGACATTTACGCTTGTAACTGTTAAGCTTTTAATTTAATTTTTTAAATAATTTCCAAACTATCAATCTAAGACAGTGTGCATTGAAGGGTTTGCTGAGAATTTAGCTTTTGAGTAATGATTGACAGTAACAGGGTCGAGCCTTTGTCATAGAATTAACCTTTTTTCTTGTAAAGATTTTTTTGAAATTTTATTGATTTTATTAAAGTTTACTCACCTACCAACTTACCATTCTATCCTGTCCACCCATCTTTAATTTCGGTAACATGGTTTTCTAAACACTAAATACACTGCGTTTCAGCCAAAAAAAACAGGTCTATGGTTGGGAACAGGAACGTATGTATGTTCCCCAGGTCCTAGAAAGTTAGGGAACTGATCTTCTGACTAGAAGGTTGCTGGTTTAATTCCCTATACCTACAATACAATAGTGAGGTGCCCTTGAGTAAGGCACCTAACCCCCAACTGCTCCCTGGGCACCATGGATATTGGGACTGCCCTTCACTCTTAGCAAATGTGTTAATTGCCCCCCAGTGTGCGCTCTTACTAGTGTGTGTTTTACCGCACAAATGGGTTAAATGCAGAGGTCAAATTCCTCCAAGGACAATCACTTAACTTTCACTTTCACCCCAGGTTTCTAACCCTAACCAGGGCCCTAACCCTGACCCTAGGATCCTGGTGGGCTAAGATTATGACTGACTGATGAGTTTATTGTTGAATGTATGAAATCTTCATATGTAAAGTATCTATAAGGTATCAGTAAAGCTGTGAAATAAATATGATGGCGTAGAGAAGTGCAGAATTTCCCTCTGAGATCCAGAAGAAAACAGTGTAGTATAGTTGAGTACTTGTAAATTACTTTTTTTTTTTTTTTACAACCCAGTGCATTTAGTATCTTGTAACAGTGCTTCACTTTGACTTTCTCCTGCTGCTCTATAAATAACTTGGTTCGAGCCTGGTCTAGGTTTCACACACTGAATAAAAACCGCGGACAAAATGAAGCCTCGGTTTCTTTCCGCGCTGCAGCGCAACGACGCCGAAGACGTGGACGACATCCTCCGCACCACCAACATAGATATAGACACCGTCTTCGACGTGGAGGACCGAAAAATGATCCTGGCGTCGTATAAACAAGGTAAAGTCTGTCATTTTACTGTGAATCACTGAAACAGTGAGTGAGACCTGCCACAAGATGGCGGTAGAGTGCTGTAACTCGATACTGGTCCAGTCAGTCAGTCAGGGGCTGAGACGGAGATATAAATATATTATAATTTAATCATTAAAAATGTCCTACTGTGGACTAAAATAGAGCAAAAAATGCGAGAAATTGATGTGAAGTAAGTATAATATATTTTAAATTATGTAAGAAATTATAGTTTCATTATAATTATAATTATAATTATAGTTTAGATTTCTAGCAATGAAGCAAAAATATTTTATTTCTTCATGAATATTACTTAAATATGTGCAGTGTTTTGGTATTTTCTTTCTATTTATTAAGGTCATAGATATATATATATTTTTTTTTTGTAATTAAATAAAAAAATAAATCAGTCTGGACTTTTATTCACAAAAAAAAAAGTAGGTTTAATGGTTTAAAAACCTGTCTTTTATTGAGGTTTAATTAAACCTATTCAATCAAACAGGCTAATAACTATTATATAATAATAAATAACTGTGCAACTAATGCAACTGTTTGTGTTTTTTGTTTTTAATATCCCTGCTTTTTTCAATACACTTTGTACACCTGTCTACAAACTTTCATACCCCCTCATTAAAAATGTTTTAGACTGAGCTGCGAGCTACTAATGCACCTCTGTCTTCATCTTTCATTAGACATGAATCTTCCTCCTCTTAGGGCTTCCTTAAGGGGACCAAACAGATGATAGACTGATGGGGAAAAAAATCAAAACTATAGTGCGGATACTTTAACACCTTGAAATGAAGTTTTTGGAGAGTGTGGAACAGTATGGACAGTGAGGTGTGTGGATGTGTATGCAATAACATAACACTCTTGAACAGCAGTCCTCTGCGTTTTGTTTGGATTTTAGGCTTCAGCTCTTCAGTAAGCATCAACTGTAACGAGCACTGTTAATTGTTGAACCGTGCGGTCAACAAAAGTTTAAGTATAACTGGAGAGTGGATCATTTTGAACTCATCCTTGTATAAACGCACAATGACAAGACAGGAATAAACAGGAGATGGCGGATTTCCATGGGCCCTGTTACACTGAGGAATACTGACTCACAGTTCATGACCTGAGAAACACTCGCATTAGTGGTGAAAGCCACAAGAGTGGACTTCAAACTGCATGTTATCTTCATACACTGGAAATATAATTTCACCTAATAGCTTAGCAAAATATATCTAATACTAAGTGCTGATCTTCTTACGGTGTGTAATTAATACAAATTTTTATTTGTTATTTCTGGGATTGTATATGTAGGATATGTAAAGGTCCCAGGTTCAAACCCCTCATCCGATAATACTTGACTGAAAGCATCTAACCCCCAACTGCTCCCCCGGTGCTGCAGATAGAGGCCACACTGCTCTGGGCGTGTGTGCTCACTGCCCTCTAGTGTATTCTCACTAGTGTGTATGCATGTTTCACTGCACGGATGAGTTGAATGTGGTTAATTCCACTACATAGTTGTCAAAATACTAGTTCACACAATTTACACATTCTTTTTATTTACACATTATTTGTGATATATTATTGCTAATCTTTACAGATAACTGTACACTGTACATCATACAGCATTAGAACCTACACAGAAACTAAAAGTCTGTCTGAAATGATGCTAAGTGTATAACATACTGTTACTGTTATTCCAGTATGATAACTGATAATCAGATGTAATTATTACTTGTAAGGTAAATGTACATCCACTGTAAAACTGGAGAAGAAATATATCTGGAAGTTGATGTTTCTTCTTGTCCAGAGCAGGGAGCAGTCCCAAACTGGGGGGCAGTTGAGGGGTGCCTTGCTCAAGGGCAATTCAGTCATGTCCTGTCCATTGCAGAGATCGAACCCGAGACTGACAAATCTGGATCCCTAATCACAGAGGCCATAGCTAACCCTGTTAGCTATCTGTTAACTATTCCCAGCACCCAAATACCTATGCAGGTTTCTAAGAAAAGGTAAACTCTAACATCACTGTGTTTTATCTGAATTGCTGACCCTAGGTTACTGGCTACCCGAACATAAACTGGAGTCCTCCTGGGCGATGGGCATTCACATATGCATGATGCACAATGCAGTAGAGAGTGCCTTGGTCCTTCTGCAGAGGGGAGCTGCAGTGAACAGGAAGCCCAATGGGAAAACACCACTGCATGTGGCTTGTGAGATGGCTCATGCTGATTGTGTGAGTCTGCTGCTCAACTGGGGCGCAAAGGTCAACAGTGTTTCTCTGAGTGGGCACACCCCTCTGCATTACTGCATCACAGACAAGTCAGTGGATTGTGCCAGACACCTGATACTTCAAGGTTTGAAAGTAATCAGTACTCACTGAATGTCCAAAAGTCCAGATTTAAGTTTAATTTGTTTAATAAATAATGGAAAAGTGGACTGTGAATAGTGATATCACTTAGAACAGACCACCACCACTAAAGCATTACCTGTTACCTTTGTGTCTCTAAGTTCACATGGCCTTGACCTTAAGCTTAAATTAAAGGTTGATGGTTTTCAACTTAAAATATAGAATTTTTTAAACAGTGAGTATAACTAGTGTTCACTAAAGATTGGTACATTGGGGTGGTTGGACCTCTGTGACGTATTGGGCCATTGACATCTGATCATTTAAGGTTAGTGGTGGCACTGTGCTGTTGAAAAGGGTAAAAGTGGGCTGACAAATTGTATATAGCAACAGATAGCCTGCAGTCATACACACACATTGTAACCTTTATGCAATACATATTTGTATATATAAATACATAAATAAATGTAAATAGCCAAAACTTGTAAGTCAATTTACATCACAGCCCTTTTTCTACAGGAGCAGACGTGAACAAGCCAAGTCAGAACAATGACGAAGATTCTCCACTACACATAGCTGCACGCCTTGGTATCTCTGAGCTGGTTGGTCTTTATGCTGCACACCGTGCTGATGTGAATGTGTGCAATGCCCGTATGGAGACCCCTTTGATCACTGCTGCATTCTGGGCTATGGATGCTCGTGAACAGACGTACAGCGAGCAGCACCATCTTGTGTGTCGCATGCTGCTGGACTATGGGGCGAACCCAAACCTTCAGGATGAAGACAAAAAAACAGCGCTGCACAAAGCCTCATGGAACTGTGACCTAGCCCTGATGCGGATTCTACTTGATGCTGGGGCAGATCCCCAGATAATGGACATGAACGGTTGTGCAGCCCTTCAGTACGTGCTAAATATGATGCAGATGCGGCCTTACTCTGTACCATATCGCTGCTTCCAGCTTCTGCTTAATTATGGGGCATCCAAAGTCTACCCAAAACAGTTCCACAAGGTACACATTTACAGCACAGCACATTAAAATGCCATTTTTGCTACTATTTGACTGAGAGTAACATTTTATACTTTCTATTAATTAGGTGTTGCAGATTTGCCACGATGACCCCAAGACAATTGAGGTGATGGTAAATTCCTATGAGCATCTCACGATTACATCAAAAGGGAGGGAAGCTATTCCTGACACAACATACAAGGTGTGGCAGTGAGGCCTAAAATGTTCGGAATTTAGTGCCTTTTTGAATCAAATTGTTCCATGTCCTGGTTTAGGCTTTGAATTATGTGATTGAACTTGTCACATAATTTAGCAAATTGGATGTTTGTGTGAGAGTACACACTCAGTTATCTGTGTCAAGTGTAAAAACCTGACTGTAGTAACTGTAGTTTGTTTAGTCCACAGAAAATAGGCTCCATTTATCACCTGAAAGCATTCTATGATTTGTCCTTCGGTGAGAACCCTCAAGGGTCCAAAGAGGATTGTCTAAATGTTTTCTAACTGATTCAGAGAACAGAACCTGTTAACTATCAGGCTAAGTTACATAATTTATTTTTTTAAGGGGGAATGTTTAAAACCTAATTTTATAAACAACCTAGCTGCTAGACACTGAGTATTTTACCATGATGCTTTAAACACCCTGCTTATGCATTACTATGTACATATACACTATATTCTTGATCACTTATAAAACGTACATTTCTCTCCTTCTTTTATTAAGAGCCACACAAAGTTTTATGACTCGTTGTTTGGTTCCTGCACTGGTCCACGGTCTCTTCAACACCTGGCCAGATGTGCCATCCGCACGGCGATGTGCTGCAGCTGTGAATCCGGCATTAAACGACTTCCACTGCCTCCATCAATCAAACAATATATACTGCTGGAACCTGTGGGATTCATATACTAGACTGTGATTGAGACTAAAGATTGGCTCAAAGGTAAATTTACAATATGCCTTACTCTCCCTCTGAAACTCACTAAACCTTCTGGTATGTAAGTGCTTTCAGGAAAATGCTAGAGTCTGCACTGTAGCTAGGGTATATATCGAAACATCTGTGACATATTCGTTCTTATAACATAAGCACACTGCTAGTCATTAGTATTGCAAACACCTTACATATTATTATATAACATTTCGACTTCAATTAGAAATAACAGCATCGAGCAAAAATACTGTAGAATTCTAAATCAAAGCAGGAAATAGGTATAAATATACAGAGAAGTGTTTGAGACTCACTTTTTTCAGTAGATAAACTACTGGGCAAGTCTCAGAAGCCCACCAATCAGCTACTGGGGGTGGATTATTATGATGATGTTGAAATGAAAAAAAAAACTAGATTAAGTTTTTATTTGTCACATATAGTTTATAGCACAGTGAAGTTCTTCTCTTCACATATCCTAGGTTGTTAGAAAGCTAGGGTTAGAGTACAGGGACAGCTATGATACAAGTGCGCCTTGAACAGAGGGTTTAAGACCTTGTTTAAGTGCCCAACCTCAGGGCCACGGCTGGGGCTTGAGCACTCAACCTGCTGATCAGTCACCCAGGGCCTTATCTGTTGAGCCACCACAATCCTATAGTTCCAGCAATGTAGTTCCATCAATGGTGGAAGTGTAGCAATGCTAGCAAATAATAAATATTGAGGAATTAAAGCCAGGGCAAGAAAAAAGTCTAAAAGTATTCACTGATCTCAAAGCCTAATATATCCTCTGCATTTATGGCAAGATGCATTTGTGACAGATTAGATCAATGTACTAGATCAATGTTATACAGTCTTTCACTTAATTTGACTATGTTGCTCATATTACCCACAGGTTTGAGATCAAATATTAGATTTGAGTGCTGTAATATTCTGTGTATCCAGAAATGTAATTTACAAAAACTGCAGTGGTCAGTTACTGACATTGTGTGGGGCTGAAAACTGCTCACACTGTGGGAAGGTCTCTGTTTTTTTATGGCTTGGTGAGTTTAGGTACACAGCGCAGGTCACATGGAGGTCATTGCAGATTGGTCCAGTGTTTTTTAACCTACAGTGGAGTGTGGCAATATCCTATTATTGATTTTGGTCAGGTTATATCAGTCTAGTAAAGCTAACTGGAAAAGACTACATTTATCCGAATCACGTTCGGTACATGTAGTACACAGCATGTATTCCTACAGCTAATAGCCTACTAACACTGTCTAATATTAACTGCGAGACAAATCAAGGATTATAATAACTAACAGTCTTTAGAGTAACTGCTACACTGAACACGTACACTTGCCCTTAATAGGACTCATTTGGAATCTGAAAGTGGATTATGAAGAAGTCCTTAAATACAGACATTTGGGTATTTCATGGATGGTTTATTTAATTATTTTATTCATTTGATTCCCAGGAGTGTGTGAACTGTAAAAAACAGTATTAACTTTCATGTGTGTAAAGACTGTTAACTGACAGTGTATGCTTCCAGTTTTATTTTCTGGTATTTTTTGATATTTAAACATTCACATAATTATGGGCAAGTCACTGTAAAACATAATTGTTAGATTCACTTTTAAATTATTCCTTTAAAGTAATTATATAGTTAAGTATAAAAAATTTTTTTATTCTTTTCTGCGAATATCAGTAATAAATATGACATTTGTCTTGGCAAACTGCCCCTAAAATTCTATATTTAACTGAATTTTAATAAACAGCTATGATTCACTCACTATCTCTCTCTCAAACCCTTTCAGTGAAGATAAAAAGAAAAGGATACAATGTCGACACGTCAAGTATTCATCATTAAAATGCCGTAAAGTAGCCGAGTTGGAATTTACATCCACCAGTTCACATTTGTAAACAAGACTCAGACTGTCACTGACCTCAGCAAGCCTTTAGCCAAGGATTCTGATCAACCATTCACTCTGAGCCCGTCGTGTTATTCATGTAAACCTGTCACCTCCTTCTGCTGACTCTCACTGCTCAGAGGTCAACAGTTCTGGGTGTGTTTGCATGTGAGCTTTAAGGAAAGTGTAATGAATCACCAGTACAGTGTCATCTAGAGGTAACGACTTTCCTTAGTGTACATCCCCCATTTCCATTCAGAGCGTAAAAAGAGCGTGAAGTTTCAGACCCCTGCATCAGACTAAAGAACAAATTCCTAATAGCAATATGAAATTTATAAATACTGAACAGTGTGCATGTTCACGCAGCGCTTGCTGTTACTAAGTGAAACGTCAGGGAGTTATGCAGGAACAGAGCTGAGTGTTTCCTAAATGAGATTCTGGTGTGGTGTGGCGTGGAGTGGAGAGGCCACGAGTGTTTATGACGGCAGGAGAACCGAAGAAAAGAGAGAACACAATGTTCTAGACATGTGTCCATACTCCAGGAGTACATGCTGGCTTCCTGCCAGAAAGCCAGCTCTGCTTTCAGAGGCATAGAGGGAAAGGATATGTGGAATGATGACACAGCAAAAAGTTTTAAAGCAAACACTTGAACCATTAATATCAGTAGTAAAAAAGTGGCAAGACATAAACAGAGATTTCAGGGAAGCTGCAGTGATCTCAATACGTACTAATTATTTATTGCGTAGTAATCCACATGAACATGCACATTTTGTAGGATTAGACTCTGGAAATGGGCTTAATTGGGAACATGAATCTACATTAAATAGCCTGTAAAACTAAAAATTAAGGAAAATCTATATGCTAGTAGTTTACAACATTTTTTTTTACAAATAAACAAAATAAAAACAAGTGATTGCATAAGTATTTACCCCCACTGCTGTGAATTCTCTAAATAAGTTCTGGTGCCAACAGCTGCCATCAGATGTCATACTGGTCGTCACGTGATGTCTTCTGTTAAGTGTCATATCATCAGAGAGCATCATAAAAGAATGAAGGTACTATCAAAACATGTCCAGGACAAAGTTCAGATCCATTTAGATCCAAAAACCAGCTACTTTACAGCATTAGGGCTAAATACATATGTATTCATTTTTATTTCTAGATGTTAAGAATACTGATTTCATGACCTATAATCCAAATGATGTGCTCAAGGTGTAACAAAAAAACAAGCAGAACTTGAATACTTAACATTATCTATGATTAAACTATTAAATAACTATGTGTATGTAGAGTATGTGTATATAATTACTGACTATAACCCATCTGTTGCTGTCCACAATGTTTCAGTGACCCTTTGACCTGTATACCTAAAAGAGACCCCCATAGGATCACAACATAGCAGATACTATGTGCTTGGTGGATTATTCTTAGCATGGCAGTGACATTGACATTGTAGTGTGGATTGTGCTGATATTGAAGTGTATTGGCCACAGGAGTGTGTTTTGTGTGAACTTAGAGACTATGGCTGATTTATTTCCATGCACATTGGATTTTATTTGTGTTTGTTATCCTCTAGACATTAACATTAGCATCCAGCGCAAGCAAAGTATAAAGCAGAAGTTACAGGAGAACCAGGATTAAAGCTAAACTATTACATGATCAATAATTTCAACCATTAATTTAACCTTATACAGCTAATCCATATCATGCATAAACATTCTTTAGGCACCTTTTACCAAAAATAAGACAAACCACAATAGGTTTTCTTTTTTTTTTTTTATTGCTTGATTTTATATATTCAGTGGAAGAATGCTACTTAACTTAACAATGAAGTCAAAAACAGTTCATGTGCAAAATGTGGTTGAGTGGTTTACAAAACAGGAAGTAATCCTATCGATGATTTGCTAAGACAGTTATGATTCTTGCCCCCATGTCACATTCACATGACTATAAATAAAGCTGGCGAGGTCAAATAATGACACACTGTAGTGTCCTAAATGAACTAGCATCTACGCTGTACAAAAACACGTAGCATGAGAAATCATCTGAGCGGCGGCAAGTGAATACAAAGCAAAACAACAAATTGTTTCCTATTAGCACGACCGAGTGATTACAGCATTTTAAAAAAAAGCAGCTACTGCTTTTGCAGTTGCCTCGAAATGACTAGTCTCCCAATGTTTTTTACAGTAACATTTTAAACAGTAATCCTGTTTAAAATAAGCATACACTTCACTCTTGGAATTCAAAGAAATACAAAGTATGGCATACTTTTCTTTATCCTGAGATCATGCGATTAAACACAAATATTATTTATGTTATTATTAAAATCCATATGAAAGAGAATACTGAAATATCTGCATTTCAGTGTTAAAATTCACCCATTTAGTAAAAACGACATACATAATGAAGGTTATAGTTATGTTTATAGAAAGGAATCAGTTTTTAGCACTTGGTAAATTAATATCTTAAGGTATATACTGAATTTGGCCACAGTGACTGCACGTTGCAGTGCGTCAACCAATACATTTAAAAGACACATACCGTATGTTGTTGCATGTTTTCACTGCAAACAGCAACAGTATAAACACTGGCAATTCTAGAACAGGCCCCTATACCAGATGTTTCCACTCTGGGATTTCTTTAACACTGCTTATTTTTTTTCACCATTAGGAAAAACAAAAAAAAGCTTCTTTTTTTCTGTATGCCGGTCAAAGCAAACCATGTCCATATACCGTTATTCTACTTGTTCTGTTTTTACATTGCATACATATACAGCATTCATCATCATGCCTTTCCAAACGACACTGTAAGTCACGATCACGTTCACAGCAAAGCTAAGTTCACATTACAAGCTTTATTGCTCAATTCCAATTTTGACAGATCAGCTCGGATCCGACCACTTAGCCTCAAAGATTTATATTTATGTTTCTGTGTGTCTGTAATTTGCATGAATAGACCTCGGGTCTGACAAATAGCACATTTTCAAAATTTATGTCCTGTGCATAGCTGATGTAGATCGTGAAAATAATGCATATGTTTGAGACATTATATCAGTGCAGTAGTGATTACCTGTTTATGTAAAAAAAGTTTTAAATGAGGGACCAGATGAGTTATGTGCAGTATGATGTGACACTCAGGGTCATATGAATGTACCTATGACTGATCTATGAAGATCTTTAGTAAGTACACAGAAGGATGAATTATGCTACAATCTATTGTACTTGGATTTTGAGCAAAGAAACGTTCATTCGAAGTCCATGGTCACGTCAAGTTCAAGTCAAGACGTGATGTCACAACATTTTACGAGCAAACAAACAAGGATGATCCATCTAAATGCTGTTTCTCGTGATATTGTAGAAAAATAATTAATGCACATCTGTAAAAGTTTATCGAATTCATAGACTAGCTTTGAAGTTGTTTCATTTGACAGTAGTTGTTTGTTTGAATATTCACATTGTATGTTATAGTAACAGTGCATACACAGAGAGGCACAGGCAAAAGTTGGCTATTGAGAAAAGATTTTGCTGTGCGTCATGTTTCAAATATTTCCATTCATACCTCTGAATAGATCTGGCACAGACACCAATAACAGACTGAGGTGGTGGTGGTCTGTGCCATGTTTATTACTGATGTGACTGGAGGTCTAGAGTTAAGAGAGGAACTATAGAGATACACTATGACTGGTGGAAATGTATAGATTGAAACGACAGCAAATGCCCACTAAAAACTATTATAAATCTGGTTTGGCTGATAAAACAGTGCCAAATGTGACTAGAATCTGATTGGAAAAAGTTCTTGTGCGTGTTCGCCTTTCAGACTGTAGAAAATCTTTCCTGCTAAAAACGGATCTGCAGATTAAAAAAACCTGATTAATCCACTTGTAATGCAAACCTTGTAATGTGAACACAGCCAAAATGAAGTGTCAAACAAAATATAAATGCATGTGCAGAACTTTAATCACAATCTAGCCTACCACTACACACTGTTAACAGTCGTTAAAGAATTACTTACATGCTCTGTTTTCTTACAGTCTGCAATGTTTGCATTATTATTATTATTTATTTTTTTTTACTGTAATTGCATACTTGCACACCTTCCTGATTTTCATCATCTGGGGCTTTCAGGCTAAATGTTCTTCAAAGTAAATTGAATCACAAAAGTCTCCTGATTTGTTAAATTTAGATGAATACTGGCTCACTGACTGCTAGTTTGGGCCATGTCTTTAAGAGACTTTGTTAGTGACTCAAGTTAGGTCTTGATAACATCCCTGTCACATAAATATTATTGTTATTTCTTGTGTTTATTTGTTCCTCAGACACAGACACATGATAAACTTGAACCCGCCTTCAATGAAGTTTACGTTAGTCATAATTCTGACTATGGTCCTACATGAATATGATCCAAGTCCCACATTAACTTTAGGGAGGAAAAACTTAAAAAAAAATAAAATCCTTGCATTTTGTTAATTATAAAGAATTGATATTTTAAAGGAAATTAGCTTATATACTGAAAATACACTACAATATAGTGAGGCAGAAGGTGATATTTAATACAAATTGCCTTTCCACGATGAAATGTGAAGCTGCCAGTTCTGAGACTGAAATAAAAAATAAATGAAAACGATATCCTAAGGCAATTTTGCTAATCCCTATTATAACCTATTATAATATATAATAACATATTATAATAGGCTTTACTTCATTATATTCCATCATTTCACCCTGCTCTCAGTTCTCACTTCTGGCTCACTGTAATCATATTTTCCCAGTTTCTTCGGTTCACTGCTCGGGATGCTCCAGTCGTCTGCCTCGATGCTTGTCTGGTAATGTCTTAAAGTCGACTTGTTGAAAACCGGCAGTCTCTCCACAGATTCGGAAGATAAAGCCTAAAAACCATGTAGAGTAGGACACAAAGAAAGAAGGGGCAGAAAACATAACAATCAGGTTTATTTTCATGACAGTCTTCAGACACCCTTGCATAAAACTAAGCACCACCGTATACTATTTTTATCTGGATTCTTGTCACATTGTCCTAATCATAGGATCAATACACTTCTTCCGTCATCCGGTGGAACATAAAAAATTTACAAGCAAAACCCTCCCCCTGCGTCTAAAATCTTCTCTGTATTTCCAGGCAATATCTTTGATCTTCTTTGATGCATTATCTAGCTACATTATGATTTGGGTGGGTTTTACTTTATTTTGGAAACACACTTCTGTATAGCTCTAAAGTACGCCTCATGGTGCCAGAATTTGCGTTCTTTCAACTACCATGTTTACACATATTGGAAACACGGCTGCTGTTTCTAGAAACGTTTCCCAAAATAGCTTACTGAAGGTCAGGGTTCAACAGACACAAATAAGAGATTTCTGTAATTGTATGCAATTACAATATACCTTTAAGTAAATGACGGCTGATGTGCCATATCCCTCCATTGAGTAGAGCTGGAGGTCTCCCTGGAAGTACCTGGCGTAGAGACGTGAGATGGGAAGGCCGTAACCGAAGCCAGCCTGCACACAACCAGACATTAAAACCCAGTGTAAATGACTGACTGAACTGACTGTAACTCTGCTAAATTACAACCTAGACAATGTCTATTACCACACAGTCTGAACTTTAAAAAACCAGTTTATCTAAGGAATTTACACTTTATATGTGTAACATTAACCATGCCTGTTTTAACCTGGTCGGAATAATAGAAATTATTAGTGACAAACAGATTTAAATGCAATGAATCAAAGCAGCTTCATCTCACCAGTGGTGCGTTGCGAGCATTGTCAGTCACAGGGCTCGGTGCTGTAGAATACATATAACTAAAAAGACGTTCAATCTTCCTCAAAGGCACGCCTCCTCCTTTGTCTGACATCTATAATTATAACAATCCGGTATGTTGCAACATTTGTCTTTAAATGATGTAATTACTCACAGCACTGTTCAATTTCCTTGTGCTTAACCACACCATGCCGATCAGTGGGACGGAAACTGACCTTAATGGTTAGGTCCTCATGTCCGAGAGAAACACGAACTTTAATTGGTGGGAGATGAGGGCTGTCCTCATGGGTTTCTACAGTCGCTCTCATTGCATTCTGTAAAAGCAGATTTAAGGGATTTAATGGTGTAAACATTGCAGGGGTCCAATAAGTATGTACATAGTGAATATGCACATATGGATTTTGTACGTTAGAGACTGGCATTTCAAACATCTACGGCTTAGCTGCAGCATTTATGAGTTTACATAGGAGATAATCTTAAAATCTACACTTCTCAACCTTTATCAGTTAAAACATTACTCAGACTGAGAGACTGTTCTGCATTATGAATTGTGCAGACAGGTAAATTAACTACACTGTGTGTAGTTGTGTAGAAGAAGGATAAGAGAGGGAACCATGAAGAAAACTCCCTCACACACACACACACACACGCACACACACACGCACACACACACGCACACGCACACGCACACGCACACGCACACACACACATGCACACACACACATGCACACACAAACTAATACTGAAATATTCAGAAATAATGACTATACCTTAAAGAGCTCAAAGAGCATGTGATAAAGATGAGAAGGCACATACACAATATTAACAGGCTCGCTGGAGTTTATAGCTGCACAAAAATAGAAAAAAACAAAAATAATTGACCTATAAATAATATAGCTGCTTTTTGCACATGTATCTGTACTGCATTTATTCCAGGTAAAAATAGACATGTAACCCATTAGCAGCAATGCTGGTGGACCTCTGGACATATTCTGCCCTTTGAGCCCCAGCCTTCTCTAAAACACCCATGATGTTTATTCTGCATAATAGCTGACCTCTACTGCAGGTATATTGATTTATTTCTCAATACACACAGAGGGCAAAGGTTATTATGGCTCTTCTTATCAGGCTGCATGGCAGTGAGTAAAACATTATGACTCATATTAATAACCAGAAGAACAGGAGGATAAAAAGGCTAGCAGAAAACAACATGAAACAGAGCTCACATTAGAAAACAATCCTATATGTCAAAAGTATTGTTGCAAGTGAAAAGGTGCAATGTAATACACTCTGAGTGTCTGTGCAGTTCTGTGTTAAGGGTTTTGGGTAGAAAGATTGGATAGAGAGAGAGAGATCGATCTCACTCACAGTTCACTTGCTCGATAATTACTTCTGGAGACATCAGGTAATACTGATCACAAAGCATCCTGGAGCTCTCGTACGCATCTGTGGTGAGAGACGAATAAAATATAAACCTACTTAAGCACTTTAAGTGAAATAAACACATTTTCATTAAAGAACAAAATGATGATGCAATTTATTTAATAGCAGTGATTCTTCATTATCACAGGTGACAAAATGGACAAATTGTGGAAAGACATTAGCAGTGTAAAACAGAGAGACAAACAAACATACAGTTTGCATTATTTGTTCTCAATATATATATTTTACTATTTACTAATATACTATTTTACATATGTCTAAACAGTATTACAAAAAAACACTGTTTTTTTTTTTATCCAAAAAATATAACGTTTTTGATATACATTTTTTTCCCTTTTTTTAATTGCAGGAAATGCACATTTTTTTCCTTTTATATACATTTATATGTGCCATTAATATTTACTTTTGTGGTAAAAATGTTATTCTTTCCTGTGTTTTAAATCTTTTTTTTTTTTTTTTTTGCGTTCATTGTTTTACTTTTGCAGGACACTTTAGGCTTAAAGTACAATAAACCAAAAACA
>JAOVVF010000029.1:6411042-6423094 GCA_028565595.1 Duopalatinus emarginatus | reverse complement strand
TTTTTTTTTTTTTTTTTGCGTTCATTGTTTTACTTTTGCAGGACACTTTAGGCTTAAAGTACAATAAACCAAAAACATTCATTCATTGCATTCATCCATTTTGCAGCAAAATCTTATCAGAAAACCGACTAGTGACTTGAACAGGCGTCTATATTTAAACATCATGGCTAAATGATCTCTTTAAGAGCCGTTCTCTTCATCATAACACGCAACATAAACGTGGAAGTCATGTTCATGATTTTACTGTAGAATATGGCTCATTACCTTTTACTACCTGCACTACATCACAGTTTGGGTCGATGCTGCCGATATGCTTTGGGTGAGCTGGGTTTGTGCTCCCGCTGAAGATCAGTGCTGTAAGTAAACATAGATGATTGTGTGTGTGATGTTGACAAGGCCTTTATTATTTACTCAGTCTGAGTAAACCAGTACAGAGCAAAGGACAGTAAAGGAGTGGGTTAGGGCCACACATGCCTATTAAAATCCACAGACAGATTCTATAAATATCTAAAATCTCAGTGCTATTTAGTTCTATATGTATAGTTTAAAGGCATAGAGATAAAGTACAGTAAATTAAGTAAATGAAGATCTGAAGCTCATCTCTTATACTCACTGTGCTGGTTCATCAACATACGGTTTGAGATACGACTCGTATAGAAACGGTCTAGAAAATACTGGACATTCTGATTGGTCACTGGATCCACACCAAAAGCCTCCTTGTACTCCAGCACTCCCTGTGCCATCGTGGGCACCACGTTATTGTGTCTATTCCTCACGTTGATGAGAGTCTCTGTGAACCTGATTGAACAGATAATCTTAAACACTAATAGAGCAGAATCAGAATCAAACTGGCACAAAATTATCAAAATAACAACAGATCAAAATAGACATTCTGAAATCACCTGAAGGAGGCGGTCTTAACCGGTTCTAAGTGAACTTGTGATTTGATAACAATGTGGAAGTCATTCTGCACTGAATCGGCCCAGCTGCAGAAAGTGAACTCATACTGTGGATTTTGGGTTGCAGCATTTTTGTAGATGTAAAGGGGCTAAACTGACCCACAGGCCACAAACTAACAGAGCTGTAGAGCTGTGGAAATGTGGATTAATGAACAAAAAAAGCAAATGGTGGAAATGATACACAAAAGATTTCGAACTAGATATTTCTCAGATAGCATACTGATGTGGGCCACTTCTGGCAACGATATGGCACTGCTGGCTCATTGAACTGCATTGGAAATCTGCATGTGAACCAAAAGTGGCCTACATTCTAAAAATGTTCATATGGCCCTCATGTCCCAAAACATATCTGGGCCATTTTTGGCATGGCAATTACCCACTTGTATGTTGAGGCTATTTTTGACAGTGGCTGAGATATGGCCCTTTCATGACTGAACTGGCTGAGCTCTGGAATCTGCTGGTATCTGGTTAGTTCTCTGAGCTGGCAGATATTTGTGTTTTCTACATACACTTGCCAAAGGTGTGTTTTGCCTTTTTGAATACAGTATTTATGAATGAATAAAAAAAGGTTTATGAATATATTTCTTTATTTAAAATATACAAAACCAAATAGAAAACAAAACAAGGTATTGATTTTACTCTTATTGAGACATAACAAGCAAATGGACTAATAGGTGTAAAAGCACTCACACAGTCCTATTAACACTATTTTAAAAACACAACTTACATTCTCAAAGTATTTTTATCGTCAGGGTCTTTTTCCAGAAAGTCCACAAGCTCCATCAGACTCTGTGTATACCTGGTTAGAAATAATATCTTATTAGTGAGAGTGCACTGAATCCTGAAAGTTATTTATCAGAGTTATGTGAGTAATAATATATTCTCCGATGCTTGTTTTGCTAGTGAACTCGATCTTGCAGGGAGGAGATGGACTACGATTTATTATAGTCAGAGTAAATTCCAGTCATGGTTTCTATCTGTGCAAGACTAGCAGTACTGAACCGCAAGACTATACTGCCCCTCTGTCTGTAAAAACATCATAACACAAAGCTTTTCTTGCTATCGCTGTAAAATGTCCCTGATAGCCTATATCGACAGCAAACCACAACTTGCTCATAACTCTGACATATATGACTCTATATGAATACTTAAGTATTCGTAGTGTGTAGTTGCACTGAAATCTGGTGTCTAGTGACACTGAGATGTTCTAAATGTAGCTTTTAAAAGGGTTTTGAAAAACAGCAACGGCCGCTAAAACAGCAGTTTGTATAACAAGAAGTCTGCCTTTGATTTCAGACGGCACATGAATGGAATTTAATTTTAGGAGAAGTGATCTAGTGAAATAGACAGAAAACCACAGTCATGACAAACAGCACCCTTTCTTTATGAAACCACCAAACCAAGTCCGTTCTTTACTAAGCATTTCTGTTTCTGGTACGATCTCAACTGAACTAAACTAAACTTTTACTTAACAGTGAGTTCAAGCCTTCTAATCTACAAGCATGTTCTGTGCCAAAGTAAAGCCTCTTTCAGTTTTATTTTTACCCCAAAAAGAACGGGCATATTTCATAAACCTTAAGCCATTCGTTTCCTTTTTTTAGGACAGTTTTTGTTGTCCTGATTTATCCTTTTTTTTTTTAGGATTACAAAACAGGTTTGGACTATAAAAAAAAGCCTAGAGCAACAACTTTACATTGATAGAAAGAAGACTTTAAGTGGATATCAGCACTTATCAGTCCCAGCTCAGCTCTGTCAGCACTATCAAAGAGGGAGATTATCTGAAGAGTTTGCATTCATAAAAAAGATCAGACATATAGATAGGCAGACAGAACACTTTATTAATCCCAGAAGGAAATTCAAGTATCACAGCAGTAAATTTACAGTAAAAAAAACAGGACACAGCAATATATTACAATATGTGATGTGCAGTAGTTGTATGACATTGTAACGGATGTGACTAATACAACGTGACAGTGCAAGAACAATTGTCTACTATATAAAAGGTATGTATATAGTCTAGTAGGTACCGTATAGCATTCACAGAATGTGCCATAAGGTTAAAAAATGTTACTAAAAATATTATTTTGAAACGAATATTTTAACTAAAAAATTCATACCAGTAGATGGTCTGACTATGCTAAATTTCCCCCAGGTGTAACGAGTGTGTAATGTATGTATTGTGCCTAATGGACTGCTCTGTATTCCCACCTCACGGGTAATATTCTCAGGATAGACTCAACTGCAACCATGACCAGAAAAAGGTGGTTACTAAAGATGGATGAATATAAAAACAATATTGATATGTCAATTAAAAAAAGCGATTAGTTTGGAAATATATACTTGTGAGGGTATAGAGCAATAGGCAGTCACCGCCGTAACTGGAGGTCATCTGAAGGTTTCAAGTTAATTTGAAAACTTCTTAAAACTTGACTACTGCATTGTCAAACATATTTAAGACTAAGTTTGCACTTGCGATGTACCAAATACAACAAAGATGCCTCCACTACCAACCAGCCTTGTCCTTCTTTTCACTTTACTCTAGGCCAGAACCTTACATTAAAGATATCTGATCTTGCTCCTGTTCAAATCAATTCCTAAATCAGTTCATGTACTAGCTGCAATAATCATTCTATAAAAATCCTACAAACATTCAACAGCTTCTTCTTGAGATATTGCATTTATGGGACTCTCGGATAGCCTGTCACAGACAACTTGATAACATCTTGTCTAGAAGGTGTAAAATATATCATTCACACTAAACAGCCCTATAACACAAGCTGTGGTAAGTACCGGACATGATTGTTGGAAACGTCCACAACAGCAAGTGTATCAACGAACAACAATGATAACAACAATACAAACAGTTTCTGTTCGGGACTGAAGTAGGGAAAAGATAAGAACTCCATGACCCTTACTTGAAACGTTATAGTCATTAACAGAAGGAAATCTTTAAAGGCAATGCTCTTGAAAATCCAGGATGACTGGGCGGAAAGACACAACAAAAAATCATTCGCTTTATTATGATATTTCACAGCCATCCGAGTCCAAGAAAGCAAAAGTATTCATGCTCTTTCATTCACAGGCTTTTTGTAAGCTTATGTATGCGATAGTGATGCAGCACAACATGTTATAGAGGAAACAAATGTTAGCTTTATCCCCTCTGTTGGTAGTTGCTGTATGACAGCAGAGAGCTGGCTGAATTTGGAAGTAATTTTGCCAATGAAAATGATTATTATTCTGTTGTTTAATGAATTTGTTTTCAATTGAGTTCCCACCAACTTTGCCCACGTATGCCAACAATGCTAGGATTAGCTTGCACAATCCAAACTTATTCTAAACAAATACTAATCTAAAATCAAAGTCTAAGTTCTATGTGGTAAACTTTTGCTTAAGAACATCTTAATGTTACTTTTCCATTTTAGAAAATTGGAAAATGTTATCCACACCATGTCTGACCTTAAATAAGGCAAAGCACAAAGGCAGATGTCGATTCCTTATCTATATCATCCCCTCCAGTGTGATGCAAAACACTCACCCCAACTGAACCCAGGTTCAGAGTTTAAGCACATCAGTAATAAATAAAGAGGCCATGTGCGGTTAAATGCGGTCTGGAGCCTAGAACTTCATTTATAACAATAAGCAAAAAAAATATCTGCGCACAATTTTTGACCTAAATTTAAAACTTTTAAATAATATGAAAGCTGAGGATATTCTGCAGTGAGAATGTGTTTTTTGACCCTGTATATCCTGATTGCATACACAACACAAATGGTTTTAAGCAGTCAGCATTAACTGAAATGCTTTGAGATGAATATTTTAGCCTTGTTGTGAACAAAATATGTGCAAACTCAGCCTAGTCTTTTGGCACAGAAGCTTCAACAATAAGTTTTATTAGATAATATTTCTAGCTAGACATTAAGTTCAAAGTTGGGTATCTTTCACTAAAAATTTTTTTTTTCCAATTCTAATTTACGCTAAGTCAAACAAAGTTTGTACAGAAGTGCTGAGGAAGCCTGGTGTAAAGAAAAAGCTTCATTTACTACAAAACTACAGTTACTGACAGGCAACAAGCAAAGGTAATTGTTTTGCTTTTTCTCAAACATACTTCATGCAATTTACATGTATTTCTAATATTCCCTACTTTTAGTAATCTATCATGCCAAATCTCTATTGTATTGAGTACATCTTACTAAAGAAAACGTTGCTCTCCATTGTTTCTAACGTAACTATATTTCAATTTTGTGTTAACACAGCCTTTAGACCTAATGCTGGCTAAGCTTATTTAAGTTTGTGTCTCACATCAGACTTTGTTTATTCGGGAAGGAAAGGTTAAAATGCGGCCTGACAGGAACGGGATTCCGATTACAAAAATATATGAAAATATTCACTTCCTCAAAACAGTCTTGTTTCCTCTATTTTTTATTCACTGCCTGGGAATACTCTTCACATGGTCAAATACATTTTTGCATGTTTCTTAACCATGAACTATTGCATTCATTATACTAGCGCTTCGTTATCCTTAAAAGTGAACAGAGAAAAAATTGCATTTAAAATTTCATTTCAGTTTCACTAAGATTATAGTGCAACAAAACCAACCTAATCCACTTATGAAACATTATTGCCAGGGTGAGTGCTAAACTTTTGATTATCTCTGTCTCTGTCTCATCAGTAAAATTTACTTACATAATTTAAACACAAGCCTCAAGGTCATCTTTTTCGCTAAAATAATCACCAAATAATTCAGTTCTTTCTGTGTTTGTTAAAGGTTATTAAAACATTTTTTTTTAACTTTGTGTGATGTCATCTGTACATTGTGTCTAAATTTGTGTCTGATTTGTTCAGCAAATCCTGAAATTAAATTTGCTGACAAACTGGACTCATTATGCTTGTATTGGTTTCTCTACAGAGCATAGCTACACAACAACCTGATCAAGTATGACATGAATTGGACATATCTAGCAAAGTGTTAGACGTTTTTAAGACTGACTGTTTTTACTGCCGTTCACTTCTGCAGGAAGATTATAACAGTTCAGTTTTTACTGTTTTTTTGGTCATTTTGTTATAGCTGATTTTCCCACAATCTAAGCACAGCAACATCCCACAGGTTTTCCCAGAACACAACACATTAAGTGATGAAACACTGATAAAACCTCATCACATAAATCTCTGTCAGAGCTTCATTTCATGTACGTCACATGGACCTAAGTATAGCACATGTCTTAAGATTAAAGTAAAGCTTTAAAACAAGATGACTAATGGGCAACCATCTGCAATCTGGACCTTGTTGTGTCCACAATGTTGCAGACATCCAGATGATTTCACTTTATTTAAGTAAAGCTGAACAGAGGTAGCGATGGGCACCCAAAGGCCATGGAAACAGGTACACGTACCAGGTGTGTAGAAGCTGCACAGATGGCGTCCCAATGAGCTTGTCAGGGAGCAGGTCGATCTCCTTCATAATGTTGGCCAGTCTGACTGGAAGTTCCTGACGGAGGAATATGAAGGAGGTCTTCTCACAGGCATTGGCAGAACCTGAGAGAATGAAAAAAGACATAATCAGGAAGTTGCACATTGCTGTGTACAAAAATGTAGCTTGATACGGAAAATATGCAAAACACTGTCCTTTCTCCATGTCCTTTCACCCTGTCCATTCCTGTGATGTAAACATTAAGTTATAGCTTAACCTGTTACACTTACAAAGCTCTTACAGTGGAGACTCTTTCCAAACTTCTCCCTCAACACAGAAAATATCCCCACATCACTGATTACATGTTTTTCCTAATTAAATTCAATTCCTAATTGAGTGTGGCTGTGGGGATTAAATCTTTCAGCCCCAAGGGCATTATTGAGGTCAGGCACTATTGTTAATCAGGGAAGACTGGTCCACAGTGTGTTCCAGTCCATCCCAAAGGTGTTCAAGTGGGGCTGAGGTGAGGACCAGTGCAGGCTACTTGGGTTATTGAACACCAACCTTGGCAAGCCATGTATTTATGGACTTTGCTTTTTTTTGCACAGGTACACTGTCATGCTGGAACAGGTTTAGGCCTCTTAGAAAGCCATACAAAGTCTTACAAATCTTTCCAGAAAATTGTGTGGTTGAAATTTTGTGGCAGCAGTTTGGAGAAGTCACACATATAGGTATGTATGCTGGTTAGATGTCCACATAGGGTATGTTCCAATCCATGATATATCGTGTCATATTATGTTATCTGACGTGAGACACAGAACTTCATTTGTTCTTCTTCAGTTACACTGGACATCCGGTGTGTATGAGGTGAGATTTTATGCGATCAGATGTGACAGAAGGCCATCACAGAACATGGAGGAAACATGGGGACAAAGAAAATTCTATAGCAACAGCCCAAACTAAAACTATAAATGGAGGCTCAGTAGCTGTAAGGTAGCCATGCTTCTCACTGCACACAACAGGTTTGATCAGCACCAGCAGGATGGTTTCAGATTAAAATCAGGTATTGGCCAATACCTAGAACCGTGATATAAATATTAATAAACAAAAAAATTGAATTTGAAGGTTATGTACAACCTTCAACTTTTGGTGGCGCAATACACTTACAATTTCATTCATAAAATTCCACTTTATTTAATGCTACATCCAAAAAGCAGAGCAGCCAACCTTCTAAAAGATCTTTCCCACCCAGGGCATCAGCTGTTTGTACCACTGCCGTCCATCACATCACATCACATCACGGGCTAATAAACTGTAATGGAATGCTTACCCCTGTCATATATTTCCATTACATTACATCACATTACACTGATCAGGACTTAATGAACAGACACTTGGCAGGACCAATCTGTGCTCATCTCAGGCCAAATTATGTTTACACTCTCTGCACTTTATACCAAATAGTAATGTATAACTATAACATGTTTACATTCTACTGCACCTAATTTTAATTTGTAATGTACATTTGCATATAACATACTGTTCATGTCTTAATACTGATGCCCTTCAGTCGTAAAGAGTGTAAAAACCTTTCATCAGGATGCACAATAACAATGTTACAGTTAATGTAGTGATGTGAAATGTAAACACGTGACCTGTGCTGTACTTCAGATAAACACGGATGTCACGTTCGGCACGGTTCCTCGGCAGCGTGTGTGTGTGTGTGTGTGCGTGTGTGTGTGTGTGTGTGTGTGTGTGTGTGGGGGGGGGTATTATTATTATTATTATTATTATTATTATTACTGGTACGTCTCACGTTTGAGCTGTTTTGACGTCACTCGTGTTTAATGACTTACCAAAGTCTATGAACTGCTTCATTGACAGTGGAGATGGTGAGAACTTGGAGAAGCGGTCCACTTGCTTGGGGATGTTAAACCGTGAAGTGTTCTTCAGTAAAATGTGAGCGAACTTCATGTTGAAGTCCAACAAATCCACCAGAATACGACTTGTTGAGAAGATAAAAAGCGCGATGTGTTCAAAACATATCCACTAAGTGGTCCTGTGAAGCGTTATGAACAGTTTCTTAGCCATAGAAATGAAAGAAGATGGTCGAGTCTGCGCTCCAGCAGCATCTGTCCAGACCAGGTTCTCCTTCTTCTTTCTCCTCTTCCACAATATGTTATATTCACTCTGACATCGCTGTCCTCTTCTGACCAGCTGCTGAAGTCCTCCAGCTTTTACATTTCTAGAAGTAAAGTCTAACCTGGATGTCTGTCCGACCCTGGTGTCTTGTGGTTTGTGGTTTGTGTAATATCAGACGTTCTCCTCTTCTCAGATCTCCTATTTATCTTCACCAACTAACAAAACAGCATGACCGCTATGCCGCGCATGCGCACTTCCGAACTAGAGCAAAGGTCATATCTTGGGCACACACAGTTCCGTCAATGCAAAAAACAAAGGACCAAAAATAAGATCAAACACAAGGCCTGTCATTTTTCATCATGACGACACTTTGTGTGATCAGTACCACAGACACCTGGGACACACTGATTAGATGTGATAGGGTATCTTTGTTTACTATTTTAAAAGTGTTAGATGTGTGATTTTTCTCAGTCAGGGTTATTACTCCCTCTAGTGGTTACACAAATCTGGTGTTTTTGTTATAAACTAAAACAGATAAAGTTGGTTTCAGGTGAAAATTGCACTCTCAGGCAACTCAGGCATTTAAATAAAATAAAATAAAATAAAAAAGAAACAATTATTTAAACAAAATTATTTTAAAATTAAAATACATGCAGGTAAGTGCAAAAGTATTACTTTATAGGTGAATACATAAAACATCTGTAATGGAATAAATCATCATATATTAATATAATAAACAGCAGCTGGGTGATGCACCTTGTGAAATTTAAAAGAAACCTACTGTGCCTACTGTACCTGCACACAAAAGAATGTGATCTCCGCATTTAACCAATCCGTGCAGTGAAACAAACACAGACACACACACACACACACACACACACACACACACACACACACACACACACACACACACACACACACACACACACACACCACTGAACACTAAGGGGTAGTGAACACACATGCCCGGAGCAGGGTGCACCCCAAACCACGGTGCCCAGGTAGCAGTTGGGGGGATTAGGTGTCTTGCTCAAGGGCACTTCACTTGTGGCTTTCCTTATGCAGGAATCGAACCCCAGACCTTCTGGTCACAAGACCGGTTCCCCAACACAAGGCCATGTACTGTTACTATCTCAATTTTCCAATAACAACACATGCTCACATTATACCTCTTATTTCACAGCAATTTGCCAGTTATTAAAACATTTCTTAAATAACAATTACAACAATAACAATAATTGTTTTATATATATATACACACACTCCAAGCAAGTGTGTTCACTGGCTCGTTGTATGTGTGATTTACTGCACAGGTGAGTTAAATACAGAGGTGAAATGCCCCTGTCTGTACAAGCACAGTGGTCAATGAGTGGTTCACCTCACTTAAGGTTTGCAGTTTTGTTCTTTGTATTTCCCTTTCTGAGTGGGGTATAAATATTAGTTAAATGTCATCTGTTCATTTCTCTCATATGTTCATGTTTTGTCCTTTTACATGTTGCAGGCTATTTTCTGTTTTAAGAAGAACATTATTTACAAATCTACTTTCCTTTGTTGCTTCCGGAGCATCAGATTGCAAATGTCACTCGCCCAAGGCAGAAATATAATCAGGTTATTTTCACTTTCTTATCAGAACCGGTTACAGATTTTCACAACTGATTGGTGCAGCAGATTACAATCATCACAGCGCTGGTAGAATAAAAGACCATGTTTGTGCTGGATGTATTTAATCCCTCATTGTTAGGTTAGGCTCATTGTGTCTACATATATTGTGCCAGAGAAAGACCCAGCTTTTGAAGATAATATTACTACACACTTTTGTACTGCAAGGTTTTAGACATAGAAATAACTACATGTGAGTGTAAAAATGTTGTATTTTCATGTTAAACCATGAACAGTTGCCCTCTTTTTATATATTTAAGTTCTTTTATTGCACTGTCTAATTTTAGACAGTCTAGGCTGTTTTTTAAATACTGTACTTTTCCACCTGACAGTTTAATACACTAATTGAAAACTATTGCTCATTTAATAGGTTTGTATAAACATATCAACATGCTGTGATTGCCCTCTATTAAGATTAATGTTTTACTCACAGTAGAACATTGGCTACAGGTTCAGCTGGTTGTAGATGATTCACAATTTCTACAATACAGTAAAATAATGTCGCAATACCTGAGCCTGACAGTTGCTTCCCACTCATGTTACTGGCATGCAAAAACAGTACATTTGGTTCTGTAAATCTTACAAAACACAAATAGAATTTGCATAATGATCCATCTACACAGTCTATGAAAGTTTGGAAGCAGTTATTCTTTAATATCTTCCACTCTCTAGCTTTTCCAAAGTATTTTTTCAGCTCAGTACTATGTGTGTTACACACTTAAAGTAAAGACTCACACAATGAGCCATCACCAATCATTATTTGGGGACCAACTGCTGTTCTATTCCTGGGGATCACATTTCTTAAGTCACTTTTACAGTATGCATAGGAATATATTTATGTATGTATGTCATCATATGTATGTGTGTCAATATAATATTATATATTCTATGTTAATTGTAAATTTATCACAGTTTGCAGCTCAGCTAGGAAATTGAACCTCACCCATCTTGCTGCCAGGTGACACTATACCTCCATACCTTTGTCTCTTTCAAATTCACATATTAATTTGTTCAGTCATTTCTTTACCATTTTAAACTCTTTTAGGATGACTATAAATATAAACATTAGATCTTAGATCAGTCAGTATGGCAGTGAGTTTTTAAAGCTTTACAGCTGACTCGACAATTTTTGTAGCCTGAAATAAAAGAATTTACTATTATTAGTGTTCTATTAAGTACCATTTAAAATCGACTACACTACAGTGATCAGCTTTTATTTATAACAGGCTTAAAATGAAGAATGACCTGCTATGCTATTCAGGAACCTGAGAGTCATTCAGCACAAGTCAGTACTGCTGACCATCGATAAATTATAGTCACTGACTTAAGCTGGTTTCTAACTGTGATTAAAGCGGCCTTTAAGATGATCACCTGTCATTGTACAAGATGCCAATACAAAAAAGGTCAGCACTGTATTCTTTGACGTTACTGTAACTATGTGTCCACAATGTCTGATGGTCAGAATGTCAATGTCTATTTATACCATTTCCACTCCTGGAATTGTAGCTGTCTCATAACTTTCACATGATCCTCCTATCCATCCTCTTATTGGTGATTTACAGATGAGTGTCGCAGCAGTACTCACAGTGAAATTATTACATTGAACTTCTTGGCTGTCTTTGATCAGAGGTTTGAGAAATGTTCATAACAGGAACCGTGATCAGGTCCTGGCAGTTCAGAGAATGTTCCCTTAACATTAGAGGAACCTTCCCCAAATCATCCTGGATTAAATTTGAAATTAGATGTTGAATGTTGAAATGAAATGTTACCAGAAATTTCTCCAAACCACTGTTGAGTTACTCCAAGATTCAAAATTCAAAGCTTTATTGTCATATGCACAGTAAGGAAACTAGTTTCCCTGTACAATGAAATTCCTACTTTGCTG
>JAOVVF010000029.1:6370652-6409858 GCA_028565595.1 Duopalatinus emarginatus | reverse complement strand
CTTCCGATCTTAGATCTTACTGGTAAAGTCTACATGGGTCCATTTTCCTTCCAGCCTCATAGATTATAAGGGATTAGTTCATGGTTATAAAATGTCAGCATTCAGACCTGCCTTTTTTAGCAACCATTATAAGGGATGCTACCTTGTTACCCCTTTTTGTGTTGTTATTACCCCATTCGGGTAGTATAAGCTGCTTAAAAAAGCCTTTTTTCAGCTTCACTTGTAGTAAGAGTGTCTACTGGCTTGAATGTAATATGATTATGGTTTTATTTCGGATCTCAGACCTGGATTTGCTGTGTCATGTGTCATGCGTAACATATTTGCTGTGTCATAAGTACAGTATTAATGCTTGTTTAAAATAATCAGGCCTGGCTTTCATATACAAAACACTGACACACTGTCAGTAAGTGCTTTATCCTGGTCCGGATTGTGGTCTAAATAGCCCAGGAACACTGGGTGTGAGATAGGAATACAACCATGACTGGTAAACCAGTTCATCGCAGGTCGATGTGCACGTACATGTTTACATTTGTGGGTGATTTACCATGACTGATAGACCTGGAATGTCTGTGGTGGGAGGAAATCAGAGAATCTAGAAAAGAACCTACACAGACACAGAGGGGGGCTATGTGACAGTACAGACAGTAGCTCAGGATCAAACTGTGGTTCTTGGAGCTGGAGCCGTGATGTAGCAGTCTAGGTGATGTCTAGGTGTCTAGAGGTCAGAGAATCTCTGAAACAGCAGGTATTGGGGGGTGTTCCTGGCATGCTGTGGTTAGTACTTACCGAAAATGGTATGAGGAAGGACAACTAGTGATAGGGTCAAGAGTGTTCAAGATTCACTGATGTGCATGGGGCAGAAGGCGAGCCTGTATGGTCCAATCCCACAAAAGATCCACAGAAGGATTTGTTCTTAAGGTATGTAAAGCTTACTCAAGTAATGTGAATGGGTGCAGTGGGAGAGAGAAGGAGTGGTGATAAAAGACCAGTGAGTGAGAACGGGGAGAAGACATGTTAGGTGGTCCCGGGAGCATGGTGCTGTGATTTGTGGCACAGCACCCACAAAGAGACCGCCAGGGCCAAAGGCACTGGAGAGACAGGCAAGAAATAGTGCCAGATGACTCCACCCAACAATGGCAAAGGTGCCCTGGTGTTAACTCCCACGCCTACAGTGGATGCATCTTTTTTTACCAGAAGTTTGCTGTTTAATCTTAGAGATAGCTCAGGCCACCATTGGTGACTACTGTAATCTCTAGGTTTATATATGAGTAACTAGGTCAACGGGACTGCGACCAAGCTAGCTGAATGGATAAACCAGGCAACAAAGTTAGGGTACTCCAGGAGCCATTGGAGCTCCTACATTGGAATACCCTACAAAGGATAGGCATAGTCTGTATTTGCCACTACAGACTCTTCAGATAAATTAATGCCATGGTCATACTTGCAATAAGGTAGTAAAATGAAGGACATTTACTAAATAGATCTGTGAAATTGGGAGGCATGTTGGAATTGGTGAAATTAGCGATTTACAAAGTAAATTAAAGTGAGTGGGCTAACTGAATGGTTGAGAGGAAGGCGAGTGGCATGTATTCCATTGCAAACTGAAACCCTTGGGTCAGACATGGCAACAGCTTTCTAGAAGTTTAGCCCCAGGGTGTAGGAAGGTAGCTTTGAAAGAACTGGGAGTAGATTCTGACCTCCACACAGCCACAGTGCTGGCGAAATGGGAAGGCAGAGGAAAAGGGATCGGCAGGGTTGGATAAATACAGAGGGCTTGGTCGAGCAGAGGGTGTGGTCGGACACAAAGAGGGTGATGAACCACAAACAAAGCCTAGTCAACCCATCTCTAAATCTAGTCCATTTGTGGGCTGTTTTAAAGAGTTTATTTATAATGATCACATATCCAGAAAGCAGAGAGCTATTGATCTGAGACCACTAGCTCACTGAAACAGAGCAGTACTTGTCTGAGTGTCATGTTCTGACATCTGAATCATTTAAAAATGGATAGATTGGGATTGGCATATTCCATATAAATGAGAGGCACCATATGCTCGTCTCTTCTGTTAATGTTTCAGATCAAAATGGCTGACAAGAGTGACCTAAAAGCTGAGCTGGAGCGCAAGAAGCAGCGTCTAGCACAAATCAGAGAGGAGAAAAAAAGAAAAGAGGAGGAGAAAAAGAAAAAAGAGGTAAGGACTTGTTAAGATAATTTAATTTTTTTAATATTCCTTTCCCTAAAGAACTGAATAATTATTATAGCAGTTATAGTGTAATATACATTATGGAGAAAACCTGGATAACAAGTGTGATTTAAAGGGTTGATGTAGGGTGTGACAAAGACATCTTAGTTGCTTGTGAATCCGTGTGTGTCCTTTCACAGTCAGAAACACAACAAAAGGCAGAAGCTGCTCCTGAGGACTCAGATTTGGACCGTAAGCGCAGAGAGACTGAGGCGCTGCTGCAGAGTATTGGAATCTCCCCTGAGCCACCATTAGGTATGCTAATCCCCACAGAACACTCACTCAGCATTTAACTCACATGACCAAATCGTCTCATCCATCCATCCATCCATCCATCCATCCATCCATCCATCCATCCATCCATCCATCCGTTTTTCTTAACCCTGGACTTCAAGGACCATTGTATCTGGTCAGGATTACATTTCCCAAGTATTTTAATGAATATATTAAAGTAAAGGTACAGTGGGCTGGAACTGGTTTGGTTTACATTTAAATCTATTTATATTTATCTTGACCCAGTCTCACTTTCATTTGAACTTAAACTTGACTTAGACCAGATTTGTCTTTTACCTGAAAATAGTGGTCAGATTTAAAACCCTACTTTACATGCATAAATGCACACTGACATACCAGAAAAAATTGGTAGACTACCAATTCTACCAAGTCTAATACCTGATAGGTCCCCCATATTTTGTAGGCAATGAACACCATACATCCTGAGGAACGGTCAACAATTCTGTTATATGACGAGGTGTAGGATTTCTGTGTTTCACTGCGCATTGCATGGCATCCCAGATAAGTCTGATAACATTAAGATCTGGTGACAGCTATGAATGGCAAAACCCCAAACTCAGATGAGTTTTCCTATAACCATAATTTGGCATTAATTTGTGGCAGCATGATAACTAGATAGATAGATAGATAGATAGATAGAATAAATAAATAAATAAATAAATAAATAAATAAATAAATAAATAAAAGTTTGTTTTAGTATATTTCAAGACATAATTTTATGGAAGTGTGCAGCAATATAATCGCCGCACCTATTTCTGTCCATATCTCCATCTTAAATTTATATAGATTTTTTAAATGGCAAATTACAGGGTCAGATATTTTCTATAGTGATTTGTGCATGGATTATTCTGTGCAACTCTACAGCCACCTAGTGGAGAGATGTGCTAATAACCAGAGTTTGTTTTTGTTGCCAAGCTTCACATACATTTCAATAGGCATTTATTCTATGTTATTCTATAACTTATCAAGTTTATTATAAACAAACAATGATGTATAATGGTATATGTTTTATTTAATTAACATTTCTATTTCCTGTGTTTTAGTCCCAACACAAATGTCTCCTTCAAAATCAATGAGCACACCAAGCGAGACAGGGAGTCAGGACTCGGTGGAAGGGGCCGCTGTTGGCAGGTACGTCTCTCTTTTGTGTCTTCATCTTTATCATATTAAATATCCTTTATTATTGATTAATACCATTTCAAATATATTTTTATTTGAAACCATCTGCAAAAACATCATTATTTGCTTGTGTACTGATGTTATATTATGTTATAAATCACTATCTGATTTCTCCTTTTAACCTTTTTTATTTGCTTTATATTACCACACCACAGTATACAATAGTGCTTGTTTTGTACAGCACTGATTTGTGTGATTGAGTTATTCATCTGTATATCAAACACAGAGATGTAAACCACTCGGCTGTAATGTTTTGTTTTCATTACTTCTATTACATTGTAGCATCTTAACATAAATAATGGATGCTCTTTGATAAATTATCACTAAAACAAAGACATATAAATATTCAAGCTTTCTTTTTTTTAACCGATTCCTCTATTTTTTTTTTTGTCTTTTTGGCCTCAACAGATATAGGTAAGAACCAGTATATATGATTTGAGTGTGTGTCCTGTAGTTCATAGTTGTGTTTCTGTCATGTGTATCTGTTCATTTGTAGTCGGAAAATTAACTTAATTACTCAGTGAACATATCTGAAAAAAAAAAACAACAACCAGGTTGTTATTACTTAAATTGCAAATAAATTAGATTAAAAGACTAATTAAAGACTAATTGGGACAGACATAGGCTCGTGGATAGGGAACCCCAACCAATAAGGCTCAACTGAAGTGCTGTTAGGCAAGGCACCTAACCACCACTCTGGACATGTGCTCACTGCCCCCTAGTGTGTGTTTACTGGTGTGTATGTGTATAACTGCATAGACGGGTCAAATGTGGAGGTTCATTCCAATGCACAGTGGTCAAAAGAGTAGTTCACTTTCACTTTCATTAAATTATGTCATAAGAAGATAAACTGGATCTATATAAAAAAAATATTGGAAGATGAAACAACTACACTAAAGTGCCAGAAAAACTAGTAGTGTAAAAAGACTGGTACCTGTAGCATAAGACTGCAGAAATACGATAGGGCATGGAATCTAATGGACTAAATTGGCCTGATCCAGGTTCCTGCATGCATGTCATGACATAAAACATATGACATTTGTCCTTTTATGGAGTATTCCAAGATGGCAGCTGTATCTACATGATATTATACATTGTGCTGCTGTCGCATCACATGATTGGCTGACTGGATAACTACATAAATGCATATAGGTGTTCCTAATAAAGTGAGTGTAAAGTGAGACAGTGAGTGTTCCATTTTAAAAATAAAGGATAAATATTACATCCTAATCCATGTAAAACAGATATGATTCCACACAATCACACAAGAGGATACACAATCATACGCAGGATGAGGCAGAGGATATTTAGAGTGTATTTTGGCTGAAATGCTTTAAAGAGGACATCATCACTGAGGAAAGGTGGGTTTAACAATGTAGAAATTTCAGGGGTGTCCAATCTTAACCAGAAAGGGCTGACATGGGTGCAGGTTTTCATTCCCATTAAGCAGAAGCCATACCACATTTCACCTTATGGTTAAGGAACCAGCCTTGGGACCAGATGGTCTCAGGTTCAAGCCCTGCAACCAACAAAACTGGACTGAAGTGGCCTTGAGCAAGGCACCTAAACCCCAACTGCTCTGGGCACATGTGCTCACTGCCCCCTAGTATGTGTTCAGTTCCACAGCACAGTAGTCAAAAGAGAAGCTCACTTCACTTCAATTAGTCAATTGTGGCTTTCAGTAGACTATCAGGCACGGCCTATGGTTAGTTGGAATAAAAACCTGTACCCACACTGACTTTTTCTGGATAAGACTGGACACCTCCGACTTACCCGGTTGCTCTTGTTGAGTTACTAATTGGTTAAGTGAATGAGTGCCGGTAATGGAGCGGAGAGGATCCTGAAGTAACAAACGTGAGGAAATCTCCCCTATGACAGCATGATGTTGAAGGTTGTTTCAGAGTTATGTTCGGTTCTCTCAGTTCACTGAAGTGTTCTCCTGGAGTTGTAAAGTGGTAAAGTGAGGACTGATGTAGAGGGTGAACTGCTTGTACTGTATTCACCAGACAGGCCTGTAATTAAGCCTGCATGACACATGATGGCTGTGCTCAGGGCTGTCACTGCTCTCTGTAGGGATCCGGGTTATGTGCTCAGACATCGGTACACTGCACTGGTGGAGAAGAGTTTAAACCCATCTTTAGAGCACTTTGTACTTCTGTAGAGGCCGAACAATTGCAATCCATGGCCTCGTATGTAATGGAGCGGTGTGCTAAGTTGTCATGTTGTGTAGGAAGTAAGATGTAAGCACAAGCCTTTCATTCAAAACCAGATAGGCAGACACGATCATAAGCAGCAGAGGCAAGGGGCAACTGATCAGGTGATCAGAATAATCGTGTCAACAGGGCAATCAAACTGATGAACAGGGACCAAAGCAGGAGTGGAAACCTGTAAAGTTAGTGATATAATGCTTAGAACTGTGCAAGAATGTTCCACATGTCAGTGAGCTGGTTGTATATAGAAAGCTAGTGAAAATAAAAGAGGTAAGAGGTGCAGTCAGTAAACAGGTGAACAGGTGTGGTGGCTCCTGGATTTGACGCTACACTTGAAAAAAAAACGAGCTGAAGCCTGTAAATATAACTGTGATGGAACACATATTTATCTAAGATTGGCTCCCATGTACACTAAAGTACTAGAAAAACTGGTACACCAATTTGATACTTGGTAGGTAGGACTCTACGAGCTTGTGGAAATATTTTGTAGGCGATGAATATTTTGTACTTCTTGCAGAATGGTCCACAATTATTTTGTATTCTGAGGTGTAGGATTTCTGTGTTCCACAGCGCATTGCATGATCTTCCAAATGTGTTCAATAACTTTGAGATCAGCTGGGAATGCCAAAACCCCAAACTCAGATGAGTGTTCCTTTAACCATAATTTGGCATCTCTAGATGTGTGTAATGGTGCACCTTGTCCTGTTGGAAGAGGCCAAGCCCATCAGAATGAATCCAGGATACGTCAGAAAGGTGACATACATATCGTTCACCTGTCAGAGACGTTTGTAGACATACCAGCGGTGGAATGCCATGGAATGCCAGCTAAACTAACACCATTGTGGAGCCACCACAAACCAAAAACAAAAATGTATTTCGGATAGGCTTGTCTGTACCAGTTTTTCTGACACTTCAGTGTATATAAGTGTTTCCCATTCTCATCTGTTTATAGGTCAGGTGTTAATATGTATCTGGAAAAAAAGAGCAGCGCTGTTTCCCCAAGGTGACATATGCCTGATGCCTGTTGTTGACTGCCAAAAACCTTGACTTCTGCAATTCCTCTTGCATGGTTACACTGAAGCCATTTAAAATAACGTGAATGACAATCCAGTGTCATCCCATCGTGCGTGTGTTTGACACTTGCTTTTGACTGGGCTTGTTGAAGTGAAGGAATAATCAGCAGGCTCATGACTGGTACTGAAGGTTACTCAGAAGCTTAGAAGGTCAACACTCCCCTTTCACAACTTGTTCCTGTACAGGCTTTGTGTTGTACAGACATGGACTAAAATTGTCTCAAGGACATGTAAGAAGATGCTGAGATGCCAGAGGAAAAAATAAACAACAAAATACTGCACATAAAATGGATAAAAGATACCCTATTCTTACGTTTCTTTACTTTTCTCAATTTTGTCAGTTTAGTTTTATTTGTATAATGCTATGCCAATAGACATTGTTACAAAACAGCTTTACAGCAAACTAGATTTAGATTTAGATGCCCAATGAACAAGCCTGGGGTGACAGTGGCTAGGAAAAACAAGACGACATAAGCAAAAAAAACCTGGCGGATCTGGTGGATAATAGCTAACGCTAAATCTAGGTATCCTACAGAATCCAGACTGGTGTTTTCTGGTTTCTAAAACTGTACTGAAGACGTTAACTTGCTGTTATAGATTTCACCTACGTGTTAGTGAAAACTTGCAACAGCTACAAGATCAAGCAGCTAGGCTTGCTAGCTAATATCTAGCATCCTAGCTAGCATCTAGCATGCTGATTAGCGAGGAAGAAATAGAACAGTAGTAGTCATTGCTGATAATGTGAAGTCTTATAACACTTATTGAATGTTTGGTAAAAGGAAAGATGGTTCTGGCAACATGCTATCAACATATTTTTACTTTCTTTCAGTCAAGTCTAAAAACTCTTGGCTATTTATAGTTTTGTGTAGCGTGTACTTTAAAACAGGTCTGTTTTCATAATTTAAATACTTTTATTTCTGTTTATTTTGAAAGCAAAAAAAGGAATTATTCTCATGTGTGTGTGCATATATAAAAAACATGATAAAATAGTACTATCAATTCATATTACTCATCATTACTCATATCACCACTCATGCCTGTATATCTATCATATGCCTGTATATCTGTCATATATGAAACCTTATATATACAAAATATGTGTATATTCCTTTATGCTCATCTTTCAGAAATGGCGTAGAGGTGTGAAAGATGAAACCCCTTCTATTTTGTCATTTTGACTTTTGTCTCCTGTTCTGCGTAAAGATTTACTTCCTGCATATTCTTGTACCACAGCAGAGGACATGTCCCAATGCCTATAGATAAACATTACAATAAAACTGTCTAGTTACCTCTCATTTTACATTGTAATCATTTACCATTTAACATATATATACTATCTCTGATTCATGTTCTGTTGATCCTGTGTAAACTGCACAGTACATGAAAACGTCTCTATGCATTAATGATGCTTCTCTTATGTAATTCCCATGTTCTGTGGTTTAACTGGTCCTTGTTATGGAGTAGATTTTCCTGTCAGATGTCATTATATGTCTGTTTAAAATCAAAATTGTACTGTTATAAATCACAAATCCATAGTCAGTTTTAAACATCTTGGTTGACTAACAACTCTAATAGGATAGTTACAGGGACATAGCCAGACCTGTTACACTGGCATGGCCAAGTGAGACCCAGTGATGCTAAAAAAATTAATCTGCATACATATAAAATGATAGAATGCGACTCCCCGTCAATTGTTAATGCAATATTCTAATTTTAAAGTCAGGTTAATAGAGCATATGTTATCATTCTATCATTAGTATATAGCTTACTATATTTATTAGGAAAACAACAAATGAATTTTCCCACAAATCTGGCCCCAAAACTAGTATATTTAACCACTTTTAACCAAAGTTATTGATTGACTGATTGATCAAACCATTTTCAGCCAAAAGTATTCAGTGTTTTAGCCAAAAATGTTGAAAAATATCAATTAAATAGGCTTATAAGCAATTGTCAAACAATCAATTTAAGTAATAATTAAAAAGTGGTTAAGTAAACTTTTTTTTAGCAGCAGCAGATCAAGAGTAAAAATTATCAGTCTAATATTATTTTATATTTTTCATGATGGACAGTAGTGCAGTGTTATGTTTTTTATGGCTAATTATTTACTTTTGGGATTACACTTTACTTGTATTCAGGATTAGCAGATCTTATGTTGTAGAATATAATCGCAGGTGCAGATTTACAGATACAGAGTATGGATTTGTGATTGTAAAAATGATGTATTTACTTTTCACAGGAGATTTATTCCATAGTCCTGTGACTCCCAGTTTTCTGGACTTGTTGCATGGAGTGTGCCAGTGTGCTTGGTGTGACAGTATGTATTAGTAGTAAGGCTAATCATACATGTTCTCTCCCTCTTTGGTCCCTCCGTGGCACCCCCTGCTGCTCGCTCCAGGACCCTGCAGTGGGACACTGACCCCTCTGTTCTCCAGCTGCAGGCTGATTCTGAGCTCGGGTATTTCCTCCCTCCTCTTTCTTTTTGCTGTTCCTTTTCCTTCATTTTTCCCCCTTGCTCATTCTCTTTCTTTGTGTCTCTTTCAATGCTCACTACAGTGTCTCTCAATCTTTTCCCTGTCTGGCCTTTTATTTACCTTCCTTTGTCTGTCACTTACTTGGCCCTCCCACTCTCATTCTCCTTCTTTTTAAGTTTGTCAGGTTTAAATGCTTTCAGCTGGTTCTCACCAGCTGTTTGCCAGGAGCTGTGTATGACAGTGATTGATTTACCCTAACCAGTACAGGTGCAGAGACTGTTTTTTTTTTGTTTTTTTTTAACCATTTTTAAGCTATTATGACAGCGATTTTCTGTCATATCTGTATAAATGTCTCATGCTGAATCTCAAAGCTAAAATGCAACCAGGATTTGTTATTAATGCAGAGATATTTTGTGCCTTTATATTTAGCAGGGATGCATCAAAACCGTTTTATTCAGGCTGATTATGAGTGGCCAAGCACATACTATTAAACAACTAAGCTAGCTCTTTATTATGTTAGCTAGTTGGAGTGCATTATCTAGCTACATTATGATTTGGGTGGGTTTTACTTTATTTTGGAAACACACTTCTGTATAGCTCTAAAGTACGCCTCATGGTGCCAGAATTCCTCATTGTCAGTGACTGATTGTAAAGAAAATATACTGAGAACAAGCTGTTATTTTCACTCACCTAGTGTTTTTAGCACCGACGTTGGTTCCTGACATGTGCTGCTTCCAATTAACTGTGTATGCCGAGTTTTATGTTTAAGATGTTATGGCGTTGACATGTAGTACACCTTGACTTGAGAACACCGTGTAGACAGTCTCTTAACTGCTCAACGTTCATGAATACCTTCCTGTGCATGAAATTTCGCAGCGTTTGTTATGACCACGCTTGCTAATACTGCTTCGCACATTTAAGTCAGCCTTCCTCAAGCTCTCTTTTAATAATTCTATTTATCAGGGTACTTGTATTGTAGGGAGATGCTGTAATGGCTCGCCTTGATGTTTTGATAAAATCTGTTTTGAAATATGTCCAGATCACTGTAATTTCATGTCATCTGTAGATGAGGGTGACAGCATACACTAGACTTGTGTAGAATACTATCATTGCATATCAGGTGTCAGTATCAGGGCTTTATTTTATTATTATTATTATTATGAGTAGGAGTAAACGAGGACAGTATCAGATGGATACAGATGCCATTATCAGCAGCGATGCATCCCTAGTATTTAGTTTTCAACATAAACATGAGATATGAATGGATATAAATAGATCCAACCACAAATATGTTTTATGTCCATGTGGGTGTGTATTTGTGTCTGTGTCTTCCCAGGCGCAGGATGCACAGATTGGGGGCATCCAAGATAACCCAGGTGGATTTTTTGCCCAAAGAGGTGGTTTCCTACTCTAAAGAGACACAGACTCCAGTAGCAGCACATCAGTCAGAAGGTACACACTGATATTTTGCGAGTCTGCTTGAGCAACATGCACTGCTGGTATTATTGGTCATAGAAGTCCACCAGTCTGTGGATTATTAGTGGTTTTACTTTGACATTAACTGCTATTGTGGTTAAAAATTCACTATAGACTGTCTCACCCTGTCACTTATATTTTAGCTACTATATATCAGTAACCATGTGATTTTTTTCTGGATAAACATGAAACATATTTTTGTGTTAAAACAATCTTGTGCGGCCCTTAAAAAAAAAAGAAAAGAAAAGTGTCTGCCCAGGGAAGTGCTTTGATTTTCATAACTGTCAGATGCTCTGTCATTTCGGCTGTCTGGTTTCATCGAGGAGCTCAAACCTGGGCGGATTAAGATTCATTTGACCAGCAGTGGCCTCCATTTCCTGAGAGGAAAGCCAGGGGAATGGCTCTTTGAAAAGAGATGCCTGCCCATCAGTGGCTCTGCCTGGAATACAGAACAGTAAGGGCATTGAGACAGCCGTTAAGTGGATGCAGACTGGGGTAATTTAAGATGTCTTCTATCATCAGAACATCACCTGAAATCGTGCTGGCCTCTCTGGGGAGGGCCACTGGTTTACTTCCACATCTTGCAGAGATCATCTCGTGTACTGTATATCGGTTAAGGTGCTCGATAACTTCAAGGCTGTTGTATTATAAGCACTGTTGAGTGGCATATATGAAATGTGTTAAAAAGCCTTATTAAATCTACTTAACCTTTTTTCCCCTAGTAGTGGATTTTGTGTCTTATTATTTCAGATATGGTTCCTGCTTTCTTCATTTAAATACATAATACAGAAGCTAGAATTTAAGCTTCAATTTCCAGTACTATACTTTAACTGTACATCAGAAGTCAATCATATTTAAAGCATTATATTTCAATTATATTTTTAAATTTATTGCCTTGTTATAACGAGACACACATACAGCTCGACTAATTTGATTGCGACCTCTAAACTCGGGAGCCAAGCCTGGTATAAAACACAGATGTTTTTTTTTTAAAAAGCGCCTTAAACATCTCCATATGGATAGTACCCCTTAACAAGCTTCGGCTGAGGTTTTTTCCTTTTTCTTTTTCTTTTTTTTTTTGCATACCATTGTTGGTAGTTATAATGCAAAGCCATGCAGTTTTAGTGTTGCATTTTGCTCTTCTTCTACACAGTAATGGGCTAATGTGCAAGCCGTGCATGTTAAATAGGAAATTTGCCAAAGCTACTGCTGTCATCCTCTTCTTTCTCTTAGACTTATCTATCTCCTCTTTTTTTCCCATCATGCCTTTTGCACTGGATTCCTCACCATCTTCTCATGGCTCCTTGATCCCTGCGTTGGCAACAGCTGCTTGCCATGTGATTGGAGACTTCCTGTCATTATAATTGATGTGTTTTTATTCTTTCCACTTCCTTGAAGCCTGATCAGAATTAAAATTGCTGGTGGAATTTCCTGTCAAGGCGAGCCATTTATTCAGCAAGTGCGACTACTGACAAGCCTTTGATTGGCCGCTGCCATTAGCGATGGTCACGATCAGTGCAGTTTGTTTGTTTTTACCTCCTCCTCCTATCTGCTTTGGTCTGGATGCAGTGCCTGCTGTCGAGTAAAGTCTGCCACCTGGCGAGAGCTACATGACTGTCAGCAGGTGACCCTGTCTCTGAAAAAAAGGAGAAGAAAGAGAGGGTGGAGTGAGAGAGAGAGAGAGAGTGAGTGAGAGTGGGAGAGGAGAGGTTGATGTATGACTTTGCCACCTGCTTGCACTCTGTTTGCTCAGGCCACTCAGGAAGTTTCTTTCACTCGTTGTTGAAACTAAACAGATTCTGTATGTGTTGGTCTGCAGCTTCTCTTTTTCCGACAAATTCCGGCAAAAGCCAGGTGCTCAAATATCCTGGGATGTTGAGATGAAGGCTCTCACATTTATTAATTACAACAATACCTATAGTGACAGTAGTGCATAGCAGAATGTTTCACTTTCAGCTTGCCAAGCTTGTCATCTGTACATGTTGGATGATTTCCCAAGGGCTGTATTGGGGATTAGCCAGCTCATGTGCTGTTGATATGTTGATTTCGACATCACTTTTGTTCTGTAGGTCAGCAGATTCACACTGTAATATGTGAGAGATGCTCTATATTCCCTGTTTTCCTACTATTATTTTCTATGGGTAGGTAGATAATTACTGTGGGTAATAGTATGGTTAAGTAAAGTTCTGATGTCAGATGTCAGGTTGATGTGGTACAGTGGTAACATCATTGGCTCCCATGTCAGAGACCTGGGTTCGATTCCCGGTCTGGGCAGCCAGTCTGTGCTACACCAATAAGGGTCATTGGGCAAGACTCCTAACGCTACGTTGGCCTACATGTAATGCCAGTAACCTTGTAAGTCGCTCTGGATAAGAGCGTCTGCCAAATGCTGTAAAAATGTAAATGTAAAATGTCAAGAGTTCACACACAGTTTGTTATCTTCAGTCCACAACAGAGTTAGATTTCTTTTTAAATATTTTCATTTGGTTGGATCCACATTCCAACAATTTTCAAGTGCACCAAATTGTTTGCATGTGTAAGCTTTACTTGGTTGGTCAGGAATTTAGTAACATATGCTTTGACACTTATTTGTTTTTTCTTATACTTGTGTATTATATAAAATTATACTTTAATTGTTAATTTCTAGTCAATAATATACTAGAATTTCTGTAGCTTAGCTGTAACCTGAATGGTCCGCTTAGATGAGGACTAAGGACTTCGGTTCTCATTCAGGTAGATCGTAGTTCAGTTTATTACTGATAGCTGTGTAGTTGTGAAATGACCTACACCATAATGACATGGATCATTGGAGTAAAGTTTCTAAACAGACTGCTAGTACGGGGTTACAAATTTGCAGCAGTGTGATCAGTGTAAATGTCACATACCGTCTGTTTTCTGTACCATTACCATTATCAGTACCATTATCTGGTGTTCAATATCAATCCCCATGCCGTTGTGTGGAACCACGGACATAGGAAGAACACACTAAACTCCTCACAGACAGAGTCCAGAGTGAGAATTGAACCCACAACCCCAGATCCCTGTAGCTGTGTAGTACACACGCTATGTGCGGCCCCCATCCCCCCCCCCCTTCCCACAACTGATACATCACTTTTTATATCAAATCTTATATCATACTTATGTAGACGGAATGGTTTTGTTCAGTCCAGGTTTAAAGTAGAACCCACTGTAGGACAGGAAACAAAGAATATAAATTTATGTGTAGAAAATGCCATGGACCTTAAACTGTGCATTATAAGTGATTAATGAATGAATTCACAGTGAAACACCCTAGACAGGTCACCAGTCCATCACAGAGCAGCCACGTAGTCAGACACGTTTACATACACACACACTCACACTTACGGACAATTTGGTATTTCCTGTTCATCATTCATGTCTTTGGACTGTGTGAAGAAACGTATGCAGACAAAAATACAAAATCATAAAAATGTACTCTTTAGAGTTGGCTTGGGTGTATGACCCATCTGAACTTTTGACTTGAGCTCAGTCTGTGGCTCATGTGACTCTAATGTTATAATGCAATAATGTTTTCTTTCCGCCCCATCATTACTGTAATGAATATAAGTAGTGTGAGCTGTGACGAGGTTTCTGTTTGCTGGTTGGTCAGAGATAAATCTCTGCTTAGTAAGCATTGTCTACAGTCAATCAGATTAGGCACCAGTCACTGGCACATCTTCAGCGCTTATTGTGGAATATGTCTTATTATAAAGAGCAGTGTTATCAGTGATGAAGATAATATAGAAGTAAAATAATCTAATAGATCATACATCAAAAGATCCCTTTGCTTTATTTGTGTAATATTTATTTATGTAATACTTACATTATAGAAAGATCTAAATATTTGATCTCAAAATAAGTCTCAAAATAAAATGTGCAAAATTAAGGATGGTTAGATGGATTTTTAGTAACGGCAGTTAATTAGGGTTTTTTTAAGATGATGTTTTCTTTAAAAATTTCCACATGGATTTTCTGAAGTCATGTTTTTCAGAGTTAAGTGGCCATATCACCAAAGTACGGCCAAAATCATTCGTCCTTAGCGTTGTGGGCAAGCCAGAACGCTGACATGGTATTACCAGAACCTCCGTCTGATTTCTATCAGCTATCAGCGATAAGTATCAGTTATTCTGCTGTAAAATTTCTCGAAAAAGAAACTGTTTCAGCTGAGCAAGGATGTGTCGAGGCTCACTAAATCTGGCACCGGGTCAGCATGGAAAGCAGGCCCCTGCAGCTAGGCCTGGGTTTCCGAAATGAGTCTCACTTCGAGAGAACCCCTCAATGAGCCATGTTGGAAACATGGCCGAGCTGCTGTTCTGCGTGCAGGGGGATGCCTGTTGTGATATCGTAGCTGTAATTACTGCTAGTGAACCGCAAATGGCTCTTAGTCATAGTCTTACAGTTTTTGCATTTCCCCACCCTGGAATTCAGCGCAAATAAGGTTAAGGGTTCAAGTGGTCATGGATGCCATTTCTTTCTTTTGTTAATCTTAGTGTGTGTGTGTGTGTGTGTGTGTGTGTGTGTGTGTGTGTGTGTGTGTGTGTTTTCGGGCATATTTCTGGATCATTAGCTGTAAGGTCTCCACTGGGAGTATGCACAATTCTCAGACAGTTTTTTTTAAAAACTTTTCCCCCCGTACTTCTGTTTTAACTGGTGGTGGGCCTTAATGTTTCCTAATTACCAGCAAACTGAGTTTGAACTAGTTAGTCTGTAAAGCATTATGGAACATTGACCGAGGACACGTCATGCCTCATAATGAAGTAGTTAAGAAATGATACAGCAAACTATGAAATGCAACTGGCCACAAATTGATTTATTGAAATCTTTTGTTTATAAAGCAATCTGAAAATATACAAATGCTTATTGTTCAGATTATAGCATGTCAAAATATTAGACTTAACAAATACTTCCACCAGAGTCACAAATGCACCCACACGTGCAGGGACACTGAGCTCAGACATCAGCTGCAGCTCTGAAATCTGATGAATCCAGGTGTTAGAGGACGATCATGTCCTTGCTCTTCTGTGTGTGGCTGTCATGTAGGTTCTCTATGTTCTCCATAGCCAGCAGCGGCATATTGACCCTGGCTCTTGGTTTTCTGGGAGTGCAGCTGAGCCATGCACCCGGGTCACATATGGAAGTGTTTGGTGCTGCCGTGTTGTTTCAGCTCTCTCATGCGAGAGAAAAGCTTTGGGTGTCAGCGTTCACAAAACTAAAGGTTAGCGCCAGAATTCCCCCTCTCATGCTCCTAGCCTGTTTCTCCTCCCAGAGCTCCGTCCGAGAGTGCATTTAAAGTATGGAGTCATATTGAATTTAGGTGCTGTTATGTATACGTTTTTATTTTAATCCATATTGTCAGAATTAATTGCTGACATCAGAGCCTGCTGTTACCTCCATGCTCTGCAGTGTATCCAGTAAGAGTGTGAATTTCATTCATGGCTCCGGTTTCATGGCACAAAGAAGCCCCAAATGGCTTGGATTGAAACAGGATGCCAGTCAAATCCAGAAGAAAAAAAAAAAAATTATATCAGACGAAATGATGTGTTTCACAGTCAGTGAAGCATGCCAAGTGGGACCCAGATGCAATTTTTCTCTCATACCACCACATATAATAAGATACATGAAACTGTTTTCTGCCAAAAAGTGGCTGCTGTCCACTGAGCAACTGTAATAATTTTTGCCATCTGATGTGTGTTGGAAATCGAACGGAGTATGTTTTCATTCCTGAGAATCGTTGCCCTTTTTCCATGTACTGAACTGAACTTAAAAGTTTTCCATGGTCTTATGGAGTCCCTCCAGGTTTGATGTCGAGTTTAAGGGAGGCGAAAAGCAGGCCGCTGTTCTCCTTTTATTTAATGCCAATCATACTGTACGTCTGAGAAACGATAAAAGATCTCCAAGCAGTTTGATCATAATACAGAACTAAAACATTTCGAAGCATTCCTCAGAAAACTTCATGTCCTTCAACAGAAGGAAAATTGCTCTGGATAGAGTAACACCAGAAACAGATTGACCCTACACATGCAATAAGCATATCTGTAAAATACACACTACCACCCATGACCATCAGAGAGCACTCTTAGCACACGAGATGTTCACTTCTACTTCCAAAGTGGATGTAAAGAGACATGAGAGAATAATGTACTAAAAAGATGTCTTTGTTGCATTTTATTCATAAATTCTGAAACCCAAATACTTTGTCACCTACGACTTGTATGAAATGTAAAACCTTTAGAGTTGATAAATGAGAATGTACAGTGTTTATTTTCACAGTGGACCAGGCATGGATCATATATGTGATAAATTTCTCTTTTTTTTTAGTTTTAATCAAAACACACGTCCAGCCAGACACATTTTGTACAGCGTCCTGTTGGATATATCATCACTTTATCCATTTACCAAAACCCTTAACGGAACCGTCCTTTCTTATACGACTTGGTGAAAAGTGAGTTTAGCTCATTGCCCTGGTTGAGTGGCTCATTTTGACAGGCCAGTGTTTGGAAAGTTTGAAGTCATGAGGTTTAATCATGCTCTGCGGCCGGCCTGTGCATGGCGTGGCATGATGGCTCTCTTAAAGATGTGGTTCTGGGAGCACGCCAGCTTCACTGGCACCACAGTTGCAGGCCGCAGAACCAACGCAGCTTAGAGCCTCGGTAGTTCAAAGTGAAAAAGCTGCGCAATAGGAGAAGCTTAGTGTGGAGCTTAGACTTTGTGTTTACTGTCATGGTGATGTATTTAGCGTATTCGTTTTTCAAAAAACGTTACTTCTCATTCTTTATTTGTCTTCAATTAATGTCTCTCTGATCCTTAAATAAATGGTTGGGTGGGTTGAGGATATTCCTAAAATACAAGCTATCACTCGAAACCTAGACAGGTTCAGTAGTTTTTGTTTTGTATTAGATTATATGGTTTAAGTTTCAGAAGTCTAATTTTGCTGAGGTGTTTAGTTACCCTCACTTGTGTAATTATGATTAAGAAATATGATAGACTTAAATGAAAAAAAAAAAGTCATAATTACCTGGAGTTTTGGATGTGTTTTCTAAACCACCATCAGTAAAAAGATTTCAAAAGTTAGAAATACAGAGAAATATTTTTAAGGCTGAATATGCTGTAGAATTTGCTGCACAATCATAAAATGCAGTGCTGTAGTAGCAGAAGGTGATAACAGTACAGTAGTTGATATTTCTATGATACACAAGAAATATAATATTTCTGTTTGTCCAAGTGTGAGCGATGAAGCAGTAATGCATTAAAACTGGGAACGTTTTGTTATACTACTAAACAAAATGTATTTCTAAAGCCAATTTGAAGCAGCTACTTTTATGATTTTTTTTGCTGAATTTTCAAAAAATCAATAATAATAATAAAGAGAAATAATAATAATAATAATAACGATAATAATAATGACAACAATTATTATTATTATTATTTTTATTATTATTATTATTATTATTATTATTATGTTTATTTAATTTAAATTACAGAATTCAAATATTTTTCTTTTGACTGTAGTTTTAAAGAATATAATACATTTCTATTCAATCACATACCTAAAATATATATTAAAAATAACTATATTTAGAATAAAAAATAAATAATAAGAAGTGAACCAATTTTGTATTATTTTCCCTGGAAATACCCACATATATTGAAATAACAAGACCTTTCATACGCTGACTGCAATCCACATAATGTCAACCTGCTTATTCGGCTCATTTCTTGTGTTTTTTTCCCCTCCAAATCAGACAAGGCCTAAAAAAAATCTCTCAATCTGGAGCATTTCCTGCAAGCTATAGCGGAGGTTCGGCGTAGTTATCTGTGTTCAAAGTGGCTCGTTTGTTTATCTCTGTTGCTCTGAATATTTCCAGACCCCAGAGCACTGAGTTAGAGGGAGAGGCAGATTTGTGCCAGCAGATAAAGGTTTGATAACGCTGCTATAAAAGGCACAGCGGGTTTGATCTGAGACGTTTGTCATGATGACAAATGAAAATGAAGATGCAGAATGGCACTGAGAGGCCGAGCCCAAAATCTGTGCTTTCCAGTAAATAGTTTAGTTTTCCACAATGCTGAACTTCTAAGGAATTTTCAGAAAGTGCAGATATGGAGGAGAATGATTTATATGCGCTGTTTCTTTGCAATTTTTTTATCCATTGTTTGTCTTTGGTTCATTTAGAAATACTTTTTAAAATTATTTTTAGTAATTTAGTTGATTGAACTTACAATATAAGAGTGTAAAATAAAAAGCACCACGTCGCACTACATGTTCCTGTGTTTACTAAAGCCATCAAACCATTTTATAACTTAATTCATTAATTAATCACATTCCTTAAATAAAACCTTATGGAGATTTAGGGTAGAATTTAATGATTTAATGCTCTGTAACTTGTAATATAACATTGCAGTGTATACGCCTCAGCATTTTAAATAGAATTCATGATATATATAGAGGCAATTAGTCATGTTATACCATTAAATTGGATAAATATTGGGGTTTTGCCTGAGTGCCCCTTTAAAGTAAAATTATTTATAGTTATAATTAAGAATTGAGTACTGTAACTACAGTACAGTGAATCGGGAGGGTAGGTTTGAATGTAGTTATCTAGAAACACCAATGATTGTGTTTTTATCATTTACATATTTTATCTTTTAAGTTAAAAAGTTGTCTGAAGTAACCATCAGTCGCACTGTGATGGTGTAGACGGTGGCTATGTGTCTGTCTATGGAAATGAGAGGGGGCACAGTGCACTTTTAGCCCACGAGTGCACAGCTGCAGGAGGCCTGAGGGGGAAGAGTGGCTGTGAGTCAATTAAAGGCTTGCCTTCTTTCACTGAGCCCGTGGTATCTACTCCTCACTCTATAGTACGCGTTTGATGAGCACGGCAGAGAGAGGAAGCGTGCTTTCCCCCCGCAGCTTGACTTCAGAAAGTCTGACAGTCTCACATGGCGTCTTACTTGAAGTGTGAGGAAAAGAGAGATCTTTTGTTGTCTAGAAGTGGATGAGTCATGGTGCAGAGACTGCAGCACAGCCACCAGCACATTTAACAGGAAGTGTTGAGGTGGTGTTAAGAAATGAGAACGAATAAACTCTGTATGGCATGAATTGCCTTTTTCTGATCATTGATCAGTGGTCAGTATTGGTGAAAGATGGCTCAAATTTTAGAGCATGCAAATTTAATATATTAATGTGAAGTGTTACAAGTGCTCCTCAGGTGTTATTGAGCACTTCTAGAAGCATTCAGAACCTTTATCTGACTTTATGTGCTGAGCTGTGATACAGTGTTTATGTCATGCTTGGGGTGGCGTGCCAGTGCCACATTAGAGACTTCTTTCATGTCCACATTGCTGCCGCCTCCTCATCTGCTCTCTGCCTCTTTTGTGGTCTGCAGGCTGCTTGACACCCAACTTCTGAGGCGCAAATTATGTCTGTGTGTCTGTATTGGCTCATGACAGAGAAGATACGCAGTATATAGTGGACAGCCAGAATCAGGGTCTTCCCCCTCTTTCGCCATCTCTCACACCCCCACACGGAAAATCCCCTTGTGCTTTTTCAATTCCATTTTCCAGTGTATCGAGGAGAAGGCCTGGTGAGGAACACCAGCCACCCCTTTCTTAGCACTGCACATTAGAAGGAAATCTCCCCAGCTTGTCAGATGAGGGGGAATTTTTTTGATTGTGTAATGAGCTCTATATCCCAAATGGGAGGCCTGGAGTTCACAGCTTGGCCCAATAAAAGGCTGGATGAAAAGCTGGGTCGCATCCTCCTGCCGTTTTAACGGATGGGATCCCATCCTGCGAGTGTATTTTTTTCACTAGCTGTGCCGCTTTGCACCATACCTTTCGCCTTTTATAAAAGTGTTTCATGTCAACATGCATCTGTCAGCGGCAGGACCGGCACTGGCCCTTACACTGGATGCCCTCCAATTCACACAGACAAACCCTCAGGTTTAATATTTCCACCGTCACAAACGTTTCCAGTTTCACCTTTGCTTGTGAAATCTGAAGGGTAATATCTTTTTTTAGTATCTGATAAAAAAAAAGTTTCTTCACGTTATAACAGCACCTTTAATAAATTGCCAGTAAATAATTGCCAGTGTTATGATCTTTCATTCCTGGCGTGATTATATATGCTCACTTGTTTATAATGACTCTATATTTACACCTAGGCTGAGGATGCATAGAAAAAGCCAGCGATCACTGTCAGAGAAACTGATGGCCATCATCATGTCTGGCTGAATGATACATAAGCAAGCTGAGCTACTGGTTTAGGATCTTCATCCTCTGTGACCCAGCATGGATTTGAATTGACACTAGCAGCATGAGGAAGCTGAAGGAAGATTGAACAGCTATGAGATGCGGAGGATGTCATTACCATGCCACATAGGCTGAGAGTTTCATCAAACTGGCAGGCAGGGAGGATAGAGCTTAATACGCTGTCCCACAGAGCCAGCTGGTATTACACGGCAGGTGGAAGGGAAAGTATCTGGTGACTGAAGATTACATGCCCACTGGATAGACTTAGAGCAACTGTGTTAAAGCTGCCCCTTGTCATTTTTTGTATCTCCGAGAGTTTTCATTAATACCCTGGAACCCTGAGGTAGGTAGTTCAATACCATCTCAAATGGCATGGAAAGATTAACTCCTTTTAAATTGAACTGTTACAGTACATGGTTTTATTCCACTGTTATATAGCCTCAGCTCTTTCTAATATTATGTTCATTATGTTCTTCACCCCTATGAATGTCACACAAGCAGTCATTTTTGATGTTCTACAGATGCTGATTTTTATGATTGGATCATAAAAATGCAAGGCTGCAGCTGAAACAGGAAGCCACAAGGACTTATGGCATGTCTCTATCACGTTGTTTGTGAACCTATGGCCTCTCAGCAGGAATCATGAATCAAGACTAGCTTATGTTGTCCCAGTCTCTGTGGTCAATGATTGTTCTTAGCCTGACCACTTCACGTTGTCCAGCCTCTCAGCTTTCTGTTGTTTCCCCTGGCCTACACCACATCATCCTGTCCCAAAACCTGGTCAAATCAGGTCAAGTTCAGCCCAGATTTCTTGCTGTTCCACAGTAGTACCTTAGTTTCTAGCCAAGCATTGCCCTTCAAATATCCTGCCGGTTCTCATTTGTACATAATTTCTGTCTGGGTCTGAAGGAACAGTCAGAAAGTCCTAGAATGGAGAGAGTGAGTCGTGCTGCTTATGCAAAGAGCATCACCTCTGAGCCCAGAACAGTACAAGACAAAAACAGATGGAGAAGGGATCTGGTGGAGGAGTGTGGTGCGGTGTGGTACGGTCTGGGTTGCTTGGCTGGCTGCCCGTCTGGGCCTGAGGACTCTTCGGTTCCCCGCTGGTCTCTGGCTCAGAGGTCTGGTCGCATTCAGCAGCTAAACCACATTTGTCTCAGGCCCAAATTGCACTCACATCACTGATCCGCATTCACCAGCAGCCTCTTGGGAAGAAACTCAGCACTGATATAGGCTTATTAAACCTCACAGTCAAGATTTCAATTGACCAAAGCCACCCTGCCAGAAGCCACAGGAGTTTTATGTTTCAGATTATTCACCACTACCTAGATTGCGTCCCTGCTGTTATGGAATCGGGGAATACTTCAGTCTGATAAAACACAACAAAAATATTATTGAATGAGATAAAACTATAAATGCTTTAAACACACCAACTCTATGATAATAGCAGACATTAGCCAGTAGTGTTCACATTCTTGTAGTCCCGACACTCAATTGTCGAGCAAGCCCTGAGGCACTGCTTTCTGTCCCAGCGGGTGTGAACACAAACACGCTGGTGTTGAGTGCGTGAGTCGTGCTACGTCTGGTGCAATGGGATCACTTCCTCCTCAGAACTGGGCGCCTACTGTCAGCATGACCCATGCCTGTTAACCTCTACCATACAGGGTCAACAAGAAAACAATCCCACAGAGCCCTGTGTGTGTTAGAATGCCGTTGTAAGGGCACACTCTTAGGCGCAGGTGTCCGATGGGTGTTAAGCATCTTGGAGGCCCTTTGGCATGTGTTGCTGTGGGTCACAGGGGTTGGGAGGGTTAGAAACACATGCCCAGCATGGTGGGTTGAGCAGAGGGGCGGGGCACAGAAGCAGGTGCCTGTGGGAGATGAGCACTAGGCTGCTTCTTTGACTGGGGTGATTGGGTTAATTGTGGGGTGAGTCGTCAAGGCCCGGAGGCACAGTGCAGCTGAGGGGGTCAGGAGAGAGCACAGAGGAGGCACGCCACTCAACAGTCTTGTTTCCGGTTGGGTATCTGTACTTCTCCTCCCAGCAGACATCTTGATTTACTCACACACACATGGTTATCAGAACTTGTGTTTTCTTTTATCTCACTATTTATCTTTGGCTCACATTTGTGAAAATGCAGCTGTGCAAATCCTCATGAAATCCTTTACAAATAAGGCATGTTGATCCAAAACAAGTTGAGACTGTGATTATAATTGGAGGTCATGATTTGTGTGCTGTTACATTAGTGAAGAGTCTGGCCTGTTTGCAGGCTTGTACAGGAGATCTGTAAGCTATTAGTGTGAACGCAGCCAGGGCTTGGGTTCAAGATGGGTCACTGAAGGGGCGGGGGTGAAGTTTTGGCAGATGACACAGATTTTTCTTTTGTCTTTGTACAGAGGATGAAGAGGAGGATGATGATAATACAGAACCTAAATCAGGCATGGAGTCAGACCCGAAGGAGGATGAAGAGAGCAAGGAAACAAAAGAAGGTAAAAAAGGAGCCGTGTTATGTGTGTATTTATGTGGGTACAAACTTTTGTGGAAGATATTTGGTCTTCATGGAAAGATGAACACACACTTCCCTTTGCAGGTTAGTCAAGTCATGAAAAGTATTTTGCTAAGGAACCTGGAGGCATTTAATACAGAGCAGCTAGCTAATGGTTAATGGTAAATTACTAATAAAGGAGTCTATATCACTAAAATGACACTACTAACTATACTTCCATGAGGTCCTCCATACTGGAAAAACATAAACGATTTCTGACATCATTTGGTTAGGGAATCGGTTTTGTAATCAGAATGTGCCGGGTTCGATCCCTGCATCGGACAAGACAGACTGAAGAGCGCTTGAGTAAGGCACCTAACCCCCCGACTGCTCACCGGGTGCTGTGGTTTGGGGCGGTCCCCCTGCTCTGGGCAAGTGTGTTTACTGCCCCCTAGTGTTCACTAGAATGTGTGTTTCACTGCATGGATGAGTTAAATGCAGAGGTCACATTCCTCTGTGTGCAAGCACAGTAGGCCAATAGTTCATATTAACAATAATTTACTTATACACTAATCGGCCATAACAATAACACCACCTCCTAACCAGCTCTGACCTGCTGAGGTGTAGACTTCGCAGTGTGCTCTGGTATCTGGCACCAAGACATTAGCAACAGATCCTGCTGTGGATTGTCTGTGGGTTCAGACTAGATGGACTAGCCTTCATTGAGTTATGGGTGCTCATGACCCTGTTATTAGTTAACCAGTTGTCCTTCATTGGACCACTTTGTGCACTGTATACTGGGAACACCACAAAAGACCTGCTGTGTTGGAGATGTTCTGACCCAGTCATCTAACCATCACAATTTGGCCCTTGTCAAAGTCACTGAGCTCCCTCTGCTTGCCCATTTTTCCTGTTTTTAACACATCAACTTCGAGAATTGATTATTCACGTTCTGCCTAGCATATCCCACCTCTTGGCAGGTGCCAGTGTAATGAGTCAATGTTATTCACTTCACCTGTCAGTGATTTTGTGGTAATAATGTTATGGCTGGTTGGTGTATAGTCGTCTTACAGCAATATGACATGATTAAATATCGTCTCTTGTAGGTTTACTGTTAAATAAAGATGAGCCTATTAATACTCCATGGCTGGTTTTTTCATATACACGTATGCTGTCCTGCAGGCTGTAGGGGAGGCTCGTACCTGTGCAGCAGGAACACCACATTCAGGAGGCTGGCATATTCTGCAGTGTCATTAATAGAGGTATCTTTGAGAAACTAGGGTTTTATCCCATTGGCATGCTGGGCCACTAAGCCAGGACAGCATGAACCTTCCCAAGTCGTTGACTGTCCTCAGACTAAAATTGCCAGAAATAAAATTGCCACAGCAGAAGGAATCCATCTGTCAAATACTCAGTGCTGCCGTAGAGAGCAGGGGTATTCTGACACCAAACTTTAAAAAATAGTAGAGTCCTGTGGTGGTGATATTAACCTTAAAACATAACCTTAAAACATTGTAGCAGTGCTGACATCTGTAAGGGATGCTGAGAGCCACTGTGTATGGCACCTGGTACAAGTGGTGACACTGGTAGAGTTCTATAGTGTCGATAGCAAAGTTATAGCTAAAACGAACATACGTGAACGTAAAGTAAAAAATGAAAAAGTGAAAGTAAACTATTTGCCTACTGTGCTTGCACACAGAGTAATGTGACCTCCACAACCATAACCCATCTGTGCAGTGAAACATACACACACAAGAGTGAACACTAGGGGGCAGTGAACACACTTGCCTGGAGCAGGGGGCAGCCTCAAACCATGGAGTCCGGGGAGCGCTTGGGGGAGTCATGCTTGCTTCAGCCTTGCTGAAGTCATGTCTTGCTCTGTGTGGGGATCGAACTTGGGACCTTTCGGTCACAAGACCGGTTCTTTAACCAATAGGCCATGGCTGCCCCCCAAGCAGAGCTTAATAATGGTATTAATGCCTATTTAACACGGTTTTATCTTAATGCTATTCATAGACCCTGATGAATTCTTTCTAAATGGAGGATATGTTTTCCATGGACACAAAGCACTTCTGTATGCAGCTGTAGGTTAAGGCATTTGCCAAACAGTGTAAATATAAATGTAAGAGAACTTTTGATTCAGCTTAGTCTAATTCATCATGTCATTGTTAAAAGGGATCAATAGAAACATAACTTAAGTGAATTTAACATACTGCTAACAATAATGAATCAACGCCCTGAGCTGGATGTATGTTTCATGTACATCATGCCAGCTTTAGCAGAGTGTCTCACATGTTAGGAATCTCAGTCACCAAACAGGCTCGTTGGAGCGTTGCATGGCTATTCGCGTGTGACCCCCGCCGCCATATCAGATACCAATCTCTGCGGCCAGGGGTCCCGCTTATCAGCTCACAGCATTGTGGGTCAAGCCCGATTCAAAATTAATGTCACTTGACCCCGGCAAGTGGACTTCAAAGGCTGCACAGAGTGCATTCTTTGTACGTGTGTATTGAGTAAATAAGTGTAGCAGGCTAAGGAGAGGCCTTGTCTGGGCTGTGGCGCGAAAGCGCATGGGTGCTTTGACTCCACTGGGACTTTGATCAGGCCTTCGTCTTCCTTATGAGTCGTCAAAAAAGAGGGCCATGAGAATCAAGTGGTCCGAGATCAAAGTGAAGGGCCTCTAATGGTCTGGGAGAAAATGGAGGAACGCAATAACATCAAAAAAAAGGAGAAATAAGTGACCACATAGTCATTATAGAGAAATGGACTAGGGGATTTTGTGTGTGTGTGTATGTGTGTATGGGTGTGTGTGTGTGTGTGTGTGTTTGTTGATATATTTATTTCTTTATTCACTTATTTGTGTGCATATTTACTTTCTTTGTAGTTTGTCCTTGAGCATGTTATCTTTGTCCTGATTGCATTTATGGTGTTAAAGAATGTCCAGTACTTTCAATTTTTAAAAAATTGATCTTTTTGCTATGACTCCTGTGGTCTAAGTTGGTTTATGTTTTTAAGGTACAAACCCCATCATCCAAACCCATGACTCTGTCATTTGTGTAAATGTGTTGTTTGCCCTGTTTATTTATACTACAGGTCTGTTTTTTTTTTGTTTGTGCATTTGTATACACATATATGCATATATACAGTGCAAATGTGTGTGTGTGTGTGTGTGTGTGTGTGTGTCTGTGTGTGTGTTAGGCCACCCACGGGAGCTGACGGAGGAGGAGAAGCAGCAGGTCCTGCACTCGGAGGAGTTTGTGATCTTTTTCGACCGCAGTATTCGTGTGATGGAGCGAGCTCTTGCTGAAGACTCCAACATCTTTTTTGATTACAGTGGCCGAGACCTTGATGATAAAGAAGGGTAAAGAAGGGCACGTATGTGCGTTCGTCTGTTCACAAGTGTGCTTGTATGTATCCGATGACTCAGACGTTTGGGCCCCTGCACTGTGCTTCTGTCTTCTGCAGAGAAATGCTCTTATTCATGCACTGAATCTCCAATTCACATGGGATGATTATTCTAAACATGAGCTCTTAAAATGTGTCTGCAGATAGCACGGTAAATTGCACAGTAAGCTTCAGGAGTTCTTCTGATACTAGGTTATTATGTGCCATGGAACCCTAGCTTTTGAAATTAGTGGATTTTTTTCTAGTGATGTTGTAAATCGTTACCTATTCAGATGAACTGCTTACGTGTCTATCATTCTCTTTATCTCTCCCTCTGTCTCAGAGACCTGCAGGGAGGGTCAATCCTGTCCTTTAATCGTCTGTTCTATGATGAGCACTGGTCTAAGCATCGGGTCATCACCTGTCTGGACTGGTCTCCTCAGGTAGAGTCACCTCACCCTCCGACCTTTCATACCCGTCAGCACCTCTTCATTTCATCTTGCAGGGACATGTTCCCTCTCATCTGCACATCTACACACGCCTGCTTTTATTTTATTTTCTGATTACTCTTCTGTACCTTTCTGTCTCTTGTTTAGGTAAAGGAATACTCCAGCATATATCTGTCTGATCTTCAGGCACTGCATGTGTAATTAACACACACAACAAGTTGAACTTGTTTTTCTGTACTGAGAAAAACTTATTATAAAAAATATTATAGCAGATCTTTTGTGTATGGAAAAACATGCCACAATATATAACCAGCACAGCTTCTGTAGCAGATTATATGTTGTGGTTTATCCAATCACTTTATGTAAATAATACATTTATGTAAATTATTTAGCTGAAGGCAGCTCTTCAGCCCAGACACTAGCAAGATGGATAAAGAAATTAGCCCAGAAATGGTTTATTTTCACAAATTTTAATAGATTTAAATTTTTTTTTACCTCTCTAGTCTGATTAGGAATGTGATAACATGGCATTTAGTAGGTCCCCCATGGAGCATGGATTGTGTGAGCTTGTGGAAATATTCTATAGGCAATAAACTCCATACTTCCTGCAGAACGGTGACTTAGGTGGGAATGGCAAAACTGCAAACTCGGATAAGTGTTCCTCTAACCATAATTTGGCATCTGTAGACATGTGGCAGTGTACTGTACTATCTGAGATTGCCAAACCTATCAGAATGAATGTAGGACAAAAAAAGTAGCACATATAATGTTTACAGTCTGTCTTAGTTTTTCTGGTGCAGTGTGTCTCTCTTTTTTTTTCTGCTAAATCAGTGTGTCTCATCTATTTATTTCCTGACAACGTCAAAATTGGTAACATGATGCACCAGTGTAAAACAAAAGGTCACTGCTTTGAATTTATGAGTCTTGTGCATATAGTGATGAGCTAATATGTTTGTTGCTTATCCAGAACCTCATAAAACTTTATAAAAGCTGTGGCAAATTTTGTCTCCTTTTAAACAACATTCAAAACAGTTGTTAAGCTGCCTTAACTTCTTGAATGTAATAATTGTTTAAAACTTTTAAATAAATGTATCCAGCTTCCTTACAAAGGAGCAGTTCATTACAAAGCGATTACAGTTGCTTATGCACTTTTGTGTCTACTTTAAGCTGACCATCATAGAAAACAGATTTCTTCCTGAAACAGTTTCTTCCTGAAACAGTAGTTACTTAACTGTAATAAATAAAAAAAAAAAAAAAAAAAATAATAATGAGTTATAAATTATAACGGTTTAGACCCCAGGCTTATTGTATTACTGTATTACATATTGGATCATATTATTTATAAAGACTATGATTTATTCAGTAATTAGTCTAAACCTAATAAGATAAGTATGTGATTATGAAGTAGTCTGCAAAAGAAGTCTGAATGTGCTGAAAGGTTGCAGTAATTTAAGGGGTTAATGGGTAAATGTGCAAAAATTCCCGAACTTGAGGGATTTATATAATCATTCCACACATTCATCTTGCTTTAACTTTTATTGATGCCCCAACAAGTTCTCTTATAAAGTTTCCTGGCATAAACAGGTTGTCTGTTCTTTTCTCAGTACACAGAAATGTGTCAACACAATTGTCTATGGTAACTGCACATTTGTCTGACAGTGTGGGAAAAACCGTCTGTGGTGTAATTCTGGCAAACAGCCAGAGAAAAAAAAAATTGAGTTGTGTCTAAAATTGGGTTTTTCTGCCAATTCAATGTATTTTGACACCCTAACTTACATACATATATTTCACCGAAACCCACATGGAGATATTTTTATTTGCTTTGCAGTTTTGCCTAGATTATCTTTCTGCAAAGGTCATGTTGGGTAAAGAGGCATTTTAACAAGCATGGTGGTAAAACCAGTGTGATTTCCTCACACAGAGAATTCTAGAACTTTGCTCATAGTTGAGATGCAAAAGAAAAACATTTCAGTTAAGGGATGTGTGTACTTTTCAGAACTATATATATACCCACCATGTGAAGGGTTTACCCAGGTGTCTATACAAATATGTGTTTCGTATATATAAATGTAATGTCTCTCTGTCTGTGTCTCTTGTTCTCTCTCTTTCAGTACCCAGAGCTGCTGGTGGCCTCTTATAACAACAACGAGGATGCTCCACATGAGCCAGATGGCGTGGCGTTAGTGTGGAATATGAAATTTAAAAAGACCACGCCTGAGTACATCTACCACTGCCAGGTGAGCAAAAGTCACCCCAAATGCAATTCTATTGCAATCAGGTCTGATAAATAAACACAATAGCTAAAAATAGATAAACTAAAATAATACACAGCATGTCCACCCTTGGGTTTTAAAACTGCCTCTGAATATTTCTAAATAAACAGGATGGTTGTGGTGGTACTTTTTGCACTTGACTGTACACTGACTGATCAGTGCCTATGGAACACGGCTCTTTAAATTACTACATGAACGAGGGAAATACAAAGGAAAGTGATATTTAATGGCTCCCAGTTCTTGGAGAGGAGCAGCTGAGCAGAACACGAGGACCCGGAAAATGTCCAATTCATTCAGAACAAAAAACCTACTAAAATCTGTGTGTGAAAAACATAGGGCAGGTTTTGACGCTAATTATAAAAGAAACCAGATGAAGTGCGAGAGACGACCGAGTAAGCAAGTCTGCAAGGCGACAGCCTGGTGCGAGCCTCTCCACACTCCTACGAGAGCCAGATATTATAGGGATATTTCTGTATAAAAAGATGTGGCCTACCACTTCCTAATCCTGCCAGCCACATATGTTCGCCCACCCACACGGTCTGCCGTCACGTGTGCCGCTCCGCTTCCTACGCCCAGTGTGCCTAACACACACATCACACATGTGTAAACACACACAGAGAACTACACACTCCTGTAAGCACCCGTGTAACGTTTTTAGCCGCCATAAATATGCCTGGTCTCGTTTCCAGCCAGGGATTGTAATCTGTTGCAGCAGTCGTTTTCACATGTTATCACATCACTGCATTATTTCATGGGCATGATATTTTGCTGGAATTAAGTGCAACCCGTTTTGAAAAATGCTTACGGTTTTCTAAAAAGCCTTACTGTTACATTATCTGACTTGGCATTTTATGGTTGAGAAGCAGCCTGTTTTTTAAATCAAAACCAGTCTTCTTTTCGAATGACTGGTTCTGCCTGGACTAATCACACCGGAGGAAGTTTCAGTGCGGTGAGTATGGCTCAGCAAGAGTTTGAGTGATGATGATCATAAAGGTCTGATCTGTATATCTCCGTGGTCACTAACTGGTGTCTGCACCTTTCTTTCATTCTGACCGCTCACTATGATGGTAGAAATGACAGAAGGGGGCGAGACGAGGAAAGAATTGGGGGGGGGGGGCAAAACACAGTTTCACCTCTGTTACTGTGGCCTGGGCCTTCGCCAGAAGTCTTCTGTGCGGAGACAGAAATAAAGAAGCGTGAGGGAGAGAAGTGAAATGGAGGGGGGGGTGCAGAACGGGAGATGATTTCAATTTCTAGTCGCTCGGCATGAGGCAGCAGCGTTCTGCTGTTTGGCTGCGGATGAAAGGGCCTTGGGGTGATTTGCACAAACTCCGCTTTCCTCCACGGGCTAGACTCTTCACTAGAGGCGTTTGGTGCTTGTTAGGCAGGAATCATATGGAACTTAATGTGTGAGCATGTTCTGCTGTTAAACCCACCGAAACCACACTATTCCTCCCCTCCTCCCTGAGGAGCAGCCCGAAAAAGCCACACACTCATCCTCAACCTCTCTTCAATCCATTTCACCTCCGCCTGTCATGGCTTCCCTCAATTTTGATGAGTCCCAACATGAGATGGGTTGGTAAGAGTGGCCAAAAACCTCACTCGAGTAAAAATACATCTACTTCAAAAAATAGAGACATGTATTTTTGTGATCGTGGTAAAAGCACAAAAAATGAGGCATAAGGTTATGGCCGTATATGTTCTTGATATTTTTTTGTAAACAGTTGTGTGGTTGGTAACCTGGCAAACAGAGGCACAGTTGTCAAAATCGGTAGAGTTTGAATAAATATTGTCAAATCCGCTGCCAGTTAGTCAGAGTTTCATAATAGCGTACGATTTGATCGTATGTCAAACATAATTTTAGGCTAATACAGAGATCCAAATGTTTAAACAAAAAAATGGACAAGAATGATTATAGACAGAATAACTATGAATGAGGCTTGAATATCATTATCATACAAACAGGCTGCTGTTATAACATTGAAGATGTCTTACCAATGGGGTCCCAACAGGAAAGTAACATTTGCTCCATTTTTACCCCAACTAGGTTGGAAAACACCACACATGCCTCTTGTTAATGCTTCACCATCAAATCTTAACCTGGGTTTACAGTTTGTTTCATGAAGTTAAATCTTTTAAGAGTGGTTCAGGTCATGGCACACAGATAGGATTGATAGCACATGATCACCTCCGATGAAAAGGTGTGTTAAACTGAGTTCAATATAAGCTACTTATCAGAGAGAGACCGGGGAGTGTATTGTTGAGTACAAAGTTTACCTGGTTTTTTAGTGTGATATAAAAATGTAACCCCATAACGGGGTAAATACACTGAAGTGCAGGACAAACTGGTACAGATGAGCCTATGCAAAGTACATATTGTGGTGGCTCTATAATGCTGTGTGGTTTGTTTAGTTGCCAATTCAAGGGACCCCTGGTACATCTACAAATGTCTCTGACATGTGAACGCAACGTGTGCCTCCTTTCTGACGAGTTACACCGGTTCATGTCCTGCATTCATTCTGATGGGTTTGGCCTTTTCTAACAGGACAATGAGGCACCACACACATGTAGATATGCAAAATTATGATTAGAGGAATAATTATGATTTGTGAAACATTAAGACCATTCACACCCGAGTCACCAGATCTCAGTGTTATGGAATACATCTGGGATGCTATGCAATGCTGCACCTTGGACTACAACAGAATTGTGCAGGAGGTATGGTGTTCATTGCCTAGAGAATAATTCCACAAGCTTGTGGAGTCCATGCATCATGGGAGACCTACCAAGTATTGGACTGGTGTACCATTTTTCTGTACTGTAACAAGACATAAGGCAAAATCAACAAAAAAATTCTTTACTGGGAGTGCGGTCATTGGCGCTGCTTTCATTTCTGACCATGAAAACAGCAACTGAGCACAAATGGAAAGAAAATTCTCATGCCCAACTAAATTAGCAATGTAATGACATCATGTCAGCAAATTAGACTTGTGCCTCAATGACTCATGTGGAAGTGAAGCCAGTCATCCAAAAACTCTATAGGAGTAAAATTGTACTGAAAACACTACTCAAGAAGTGCATTACGTCTTGTACGAGATCAGATTTACATTTCAGAACGAGCAGTAGTGATGATGATGATGATGAGGAGGAGGAGGAGGAGGAGGAGTAGGATGGTGATGATTATATAGATTATTATAGTCATAAAATCAAAATAAAAATAATATGAACCTGCACAATTCAAGTAGTATAGTATGTGGTACACTACACACCTAATCTCTCCCATCAGGAACATTCAGCATTAACATTTAGCTACCTGCTGTGCCATTGTACCGCCCTTAATTCACACAATTATTCTTTGTAAATCACCCACCAAAGGCTGACTATTTATTATGTATTTATGCCATTGTACACAAATTAGCACTCATTACTCTGGATCTTAGTAAAATTGAGACCATAGCAAGGCAGAATCTTAATGGGCTGCAATCCAGTACATGTGTTCATAATAGATGTTTTTATCCAAAGCAGCTCACAGTTGAGCAGAGCAGGGTTGAGGTCCTTGTTCAACAGTGGCAGCTTGGTGGTCCTGGAATTCACAGTCTTTGGATCAGTTGTTCAGAACCACCACCACATTGGCATGATGTTAATGCAGAACCCGACAATGAAGTACCAAAAAACTGGCACATCAGTCTAATACTTGGTAGATCTCCCAACAGGGCATAGACTCCACAAGCTTGAGGGAATATTCTGTAGGCAATGAACACCATACTTCCTGTAGAATGGTCTCCGATATGTAGGTGCAGGATTTCAGTGTTCCACAGCACGTTGCATGGCATCTCAAATGTCTTCGATAACGTTGAGATCTGGTGACTTAGGTGGAATGGCGAAACCCCAAACTCAGAAGATTGTTCCTCTAACCATAATTTACCATCTCTAGGCATGTGTGGTGGTGCATTTTTCCTGTTGGAAGAGGCCAAAACCCATCAGAATGAATGCAGGACATGAACAGGTGTGGGTGGAACTCGTCAGAAAGGAGGCACCAGGGGTGTCATGCCAGCTAAACAAACCCCATGCTGTTATGGAGCCACCATCAGCTTATGTATTTTGTATAGTCTCGTCTGCACCAGTTCAGGCACTTCAGTGTATTTACACCATCATAGAATTCAATTTTTATATCGCACTGAAAAACTAATTTTGCACTCAACATTTTAGCATCTCATACCATTATAAAGCCACAACTAATGTGTACCAAGTTTTTTTTCTAGTTTTTCTGATATCTCAGTGTATATGGACAAAAGAGCACTATTTGATATCCAGTCGTAGAAAAACTTCACCAAATGCCCAAAAGTACCCTTTTGTCCCTCGATGTTTTCGTTACTGAAAATACTTTTACAAGTACAATTTATGCAAATGTTTCACAGTCATTTCTACTCATTTCTGACCTGATGCTTTTGCCATGCTTTATTTTTTCCTTGTTCAGACTCTCATTCTTCCTTACATTGCCCTGCTTAATAGTTCTCACTTGTTCCTCAGCCGTTTTTCCTTTCTTTGCTGCGATGTCTCCCTTTCTGGTGTCCCTGTGTCTTATTAAAGGCAGTGTTCAGTCCACTTGGCACATTTCTGCACTGGTTTTGGACTGGTCATGGAGTATTTCTGAATGACTTTTGCTGGGTTCAGGACTGGCTGTGCTGTGCAGCTCTGTGGTCTGGTGTGGTGGGTCTCTCTCCTCTCTCCATGGCTCTCTTGGGCCCTTCACCATGGCGGTTCTCCAGTAACATCACATGGCCTTCTCAAGTGGGCTGCCACCAGCCACATCAAGAGCGCACCCTGAAAAGCACTGGTGCTTCTGCAGATACTGTTCGCCTGCGCTCCCCACCGCACTGTTTTTATTGCTATCTTTCATGTCTTTTGCCCTGGATGACTCAGGATGAAGCCCTGCTGGATGCCAGAGGTTTTGGGGAAGGGTGTCTGGCTAAGGAGGCGATGTATTTGTAGGAGTTGGGAGAGTAGCCCACTCTGAATAATGGTAGAGGATAGAGCTGCATTTGGCTCACAGTGCTCAGTATGGAAATGCCTCAAAACCACACACAGCTCACAAAGAGGAAGGGCAGAGACCTCCACTCTGCCTTCTGTTTATTACACACCCATATAGCTGTATATAGGCGTTTCTGTTGGCCAGTACTTCTGCTCCTTAGGATTACAAGACTTGGACATACCCTCGTGCCAAAATGTGACCATTTAAAGGGGGCTGCAAATCTCTACATAGTGAAATAATGGTGAACATTTACAAAACTAGGCTGGCTTGAATCAGCTTCTGCTTTTTTGGGGCCAAAATGGGATTAAAAATCCTACTGTGTTTGTAAATTAATACAATTAAGACCTATTTTTTGAGTGCTAATACTAATAATCCACTACTGTCAGCGCTTTGCACTTATTTCCGACTATAAAAATAGCAACATAGCAGCATTGTTTTTATGTTTTGAACATAAAATGTGTCCTGCATAAATAACATATCAGAATTTGTTACATACATCTTTGTTATAAGATAATGTTTTTTATTAAGGCTGCTTTGATACCATTTTTAGACTGAGTATGAGTATGAGTTGTGGTACTCCCCGATACCAATACTGATACTGAAACATGTATCCTACTTATTGTTAATCGATCAGGAGCACAACTTATTACACTTAATACTGGAAAAAACAGACTGCATAAAAAAACTGGTATTGATTGGAGGTGGTTTCATAATGGTATGGGGTAAATACACTAAAGTCTGGACAAACTGGTACAGACATGACTATGCAAAATACATAGGGAGACTGTGGCTCCATAATTTCATAGGGGTTTGTTTAGCTAGCATGCCACAGGACACCTGGTACATCTACATCGTCTTTAACAGATATAACAGACACTATGTGTGCGTCCTTTCTGACGAGTTACACCTGTTCATTTCCTGCATTTATTCCAATGGGTTCCATCAGGACAATACGCCTCCTTTCCCACCTAAGCCACCAGATCTCAACGTTATCGAACACATCTGGGATGCCATGCATCACGCTGTAGAACACAGAAATCCTACACCTCAGAATTCAATAGAATTGTGGACAGTTCTGCAGGAAGTATGATGTTCATTGTCTACAGAATATTCCTGCAAGCTGGTGGAGTCAATGCCCCCTGGGAGACCTATCAATTATTAGACAGATGTACCAGTTTTTCTCGTACTGCAGTGTAGTTTACAATCGTTTGAGATAGCATGGCAGTATCTCACAGAGTGTAAGGGCAGCTGTCCTGAGCAAGGAAACCGGCAAGTATGGCTTACAGGAAAAGCATAGACCATAGTGATAGAGTGCAAAGGAAGCATGTCTGTGTCATGTGCACAGGACTGTTACGATCAAACACCGGAGGCAAAGAATGATACAAATGCAGGTGGGTTTTATTTACACAGCTCAAGAAGCACAATAATCCAGAACGTTTGGCAAGGTTGAAGTCAATAAACAGGCAATGGTAGGTCAATTTGTGAACGGACATGAACTAGACTCTGACTAAGGCAGAAACAATAAACAGGCTATGGTCAAAACACTGGTAAATTTAGGTACAGACCATACACAGGCCATGGTGAAAGAAATTGGTTGATTTGGCAAAGAAACAAATTGCTTGGTACGTCGACTATGAAACATAAACAATACTCCGCAAAGTATCTGTGGAAGCTAGGTTTAAGTACATCAAATAATAATGGGGGAAACTCAAAACATGATCATGAAACATTTGAGTGGCAACCAATGACAAGACAGGGAGAAAAATTAAATAAAAGAAGCACATGTGCATGTAAACAAAACGCAGAATGCAGAAGTCCTGGCAGATCCAGCAAGCACTTGTTACTTGTGTTGTTGTAAAATTATTATCACATATTATCATTTATAATTATCATATAAGACCATTAACCAGAAAATATGTCCTGATTTGTGTCCTGATTTGTGATGTCTGTTTATAAGCCTGGCACCAAACATTAAGCTTAAGTACTTTGTATTACCTGGTATCCGATGTTGATATCTGAGCAATTTTTAATGGGCCTGAGTAAATTAGCATGAGTAAATTAAGCACAAAACAAGTATTTTTTTTTTATATTTGGCATATCAGTTCAGTGAGCTCTGTAGCACTGAGAAACTCCTTGACATGAATACCTGTAAACTGTAGGCACGGTTATGTCAGTAAAAACCTGTCTTTAATTACTGAAGCTGTTCAACGGAAGGGCAAAGTTAGACACAAGTTCTGTTTTGCATATGTTCATTTGTGTAACACATGGCTGAATTTATGGCCATAATTTTATTGGACTGATATTAGATTGTAACTTGAGCGCTTGTTTTTTTTTTTTTGTGGCATATGGCGGTTTTACTTTACTGTCCTGCAAGAGTGAAATAATGAACTAGCAAAGAATGCAGAGCGGAAAAAAAACTTGAGTGAGGGAGGATGAGAGAGGGAAAGAAAATGACTGCTCACGTTCGCTGGCTTTCTTTTTCATTCTTCTCCGAAAGGCAGATATGGTATTACATGGCCTCCACCAGTGACCGCAGAGTGACAAAATCTGTGTGGTGTCATTAGGAAAGAAAAAGAGGGAGAGAGCAAGGGATGCTGGTGGAAAATGGAGGAGTGCATCTGGAGCTGATAAGCTCTGCTGGGAACCATATGATTGTGGTAGTGAAGGAGGAGGTGGTGGATTCGTGCTGGTGAATGCGCTGTCTGTTGCGCGCTCGTCCCCTCCCAGTCTCCCTCCCTCTAACAAAGAGCGAGTACAAAGGCAGGAGTGTTCCCCTCCCGTGATCCCTCTCTTTATGCCATCTTTCGTCATTGGGTAGCTGTGTGTATTATTCTAGAGCGAACACTTCCCATTAATATAAAACCTCATCTAACAAAAGTATGTAGACCTACTGAAGTGTGGCTTGAAGATTAAAACAGTTGGCTGCTGCTGGAAGATAGAGGCGGCTATTTTTTTTTTCTTGCTGCCATTTAAATTCAGCAGCAAGGCAGAAACGTGCTGTGAGATTGTGTTTTTATTGAACCTGTCAGTTTGAATAACATTACTGGATCTTGACTTCACTGAAGTGAGCCTCTAGCTAAGGCTGCAATGTGAAATGGACCATTTGACTTGACTCTTTGAATTTCAATGAACGAACAGGTTAAAAAATGGCTGAGATATCAGTGCAAACGAAGGTACATTTATGTTAGGTGAAGTGAACGTTTCTGCTTAAGTAGTCTCGTTCTAGACTTTTTAATGGCTGTTAAAACTCTTAAACTATCAGAAAGGCAGCACATATTCTATGATGACACATGCACAAGGAATAGACTGTAATCTAGGCCCTAATTTCCTATTTGGCAGGATCAGGAAGTCCTTATACCAGGGCAAATTGAGCTAATCCCAGTAGCACAGTCACTGCGTGTGCATAGCACTGAACCTCATGTTTATTGAGATTTTAAATAAATCTGTGGAGTTAGACACATGGTTCTACTAGTTAAGATGAGGGGCCAGATAGGGTTTAATGCTCGGCTTTCCATATGGTGTGAATATTCAGGCTTTTTATCCTTCAGCATCTCTGCCATGTTTATGTTATGATTTTAAAGGGTTCGTATGAGTAGTCACAGTTATCTGTGCAGTGAACAAAACTTTGAGATTTATGCGGTGGCAGTAATGAAGAACGTGCACAGCATCTGTTTATAACTTGGACATTGTTGCCTGATTATTTATGATAAAAACTGAAACAAAGTGACTACAACTTTCAGATAATGTCTGAGCATATGGTAATATGTCATATGACCACCCTGGAAAAGACAAATGTGAATGTGCTGTGCAAAATAAGAACTGGGGGAAATGTTTTTTTCTTTCCCCTTTCATTTTATTTATTTTTTTTTCAGTTAGCCTGGGATGGCCATAAGATTATTTACAAAGAATAGCAACATAGTTCTAAGTTTAAATTAATTTATAAACATAACTACATATAATAGGTATTAAATTGAGTAGATTAAAGTAACAGAAATAGAAATACAACACTTCAGTGGACTTACTTTTAAAGGTATTTGAAATTCCTAAGCCAGCGGTTTTAAAGTATAACAGACAATGGGATCACTTTATATTAAGGTTCCCTTAACTCAGCAACACATGTATGAACCACTGTTTGTGGTTCTTAATTGAATCCATAACTGTAGTTAAACAGTGTCTTCCAGTATTTCCAGACTTCAGTAGCCAATTTAGTAGTAACATTTAGTAACCTAGTGTAATTCAATTGTTACTCATTTATGTTCATTTATTTTTTAGTTATATATTACAATGTAGATATACAGTACTGTGCAAAAGTCTTAGGCACCCTATATTGTGTTTAGTACAACTTTTGTTATAGACATTTATTTTAT
>JAOVVF010000029.1:6351462-6367261 GCA_028565595.1 Duopalatinus emarginatus | reverse complement strand
ACACTGAATTTATAGACAGAAGAAGCATCAAAGGATCATCTATCTATTTATCTATATATCTGTCTGTCTGTCTGTCTGTCTGTCTATCTATCTTTCTATCTTTTCCGCTGTTATCTACATTAATTTATATACATTCATAATATCACAATTATTCATATATGTATATCAGTATATATACTGATATCAATATATATTTAATGTTATAAATCAGCACTTGTGTCATATTAAACTCAAGCTTTAAACACTTTTGCTCTGGGTGTCCTGGGTGCATATTTTGATGGCCAACGCTTCAACTTTATTTTTATCCCTCCAGCTTGGTTTATTTTAAGTCCATTTTAAAATGCCGCCTCACATCTGAGGCTGCTCTCAAGAGTCTGGAAGCCGTATTTTTTTAAAAGGGAGAAAAGGAACGAAGAGAAAGAAAAAACATGTTTTCTTTTTACTCTGGTTTGTTTTCCAGTCACTTTAAAATGAACTCTGGTTGCATGACTTGGCGGCCGCAGCTGGTGCGGTGAAACAGGGAGACAGCAGACGACTGCAGAGCGCTAAGAAAACAAACCGGTCGCACTTCAGTCTCGGTGCAGGCCCGCTTTCACTGAAGTGGGGAGGAAATAATTGTCCCGTGGAGCTGCAGTAATTGACAAAAATACAGAGCAAAATGATGCAAGGTTGTTTAGCCTGGTGATCCTTGTTGAGGGAATCCTTGTGAATGTATAAAAGCGTACGCTCACTTTTCATTTGTTGGCCATTCATGAGGAACCGAAAGCCCAATAAAAGTGAAGACAGAGGGTAAGTTCAAGGCCAAGGCTGTCACAACAAAAGCCACGTTTCTCGCTCTACTGCCCGCTGCTTATGGTGCTGTAATATAAAGCGTCTGTGCCCACAATCCCCTCCATTGTTACGTTCTTCAGCCAAAGCCCACCCCTGCACGTGATCTTTAGAGTGAACTCATCAGCATCGTGCCCCCTCTCTTTCTTTCTATCGTTCTCTCTCTATCTTGTTTTAATTATCTTGTCCTTTCTTCTTCTTCCAAGTCTCCTGTGGTGTCCGTGGGCTTTGCCCGTTTTCATCCTAATTTGTTGGTGGGTGGCACGTACTCGGGACAGATCGTCCTCTGGGACAACCGCAGCCACCGGAGAACCCCAGTCCAGAGAACGCCGCTCTCAGCAGCTGCACATACTGTAAGACAACGTTTATAGTATTATCCTCACAACAGACTGACATCGCTAGAATTAAATGCTACCACACTATAAACCTTAATTCATAAGGAGGATTATAACTATTATAATTTAAAAGTTTCATCTCTGTCAGAGTCAGTAAGCCCTATAAACAAGGCAAGGCCAGAGGTATGAGCCCACAAAGGTGCATGGGCGCTGTTGTGCTGTGCTGCCACACACATGGTCTCTGAGTGCGATACAAGGTTAAAACTCCTCAATAGTGAAAGCCTATGTCCTGACTTTAACAAGGCTTCGGTTCTCTCAAAGAACCCACTGTGGACCAAAAACAAAAATTAATTTGACAGCAGTAACGACATAATGGATTCACACACTCGTCTGTATTTACATACCAGTGCATGCTAGTGACAAGTTTAAGTAAATGACTGCTGTACAAATCTGTTTTCTTAAAATTGAACAGCGCAGCATTTCAGTGTTTGTGTAACGCCGTAAGAGAAGCGCATTCCCATATCAAAGTATGCATTAAAGGACTAGTTCTTAATATAATATAATATATTTTAATATGTTTTTGTGCTTTGAACATTTGTATGATGTAGCATCCAGTGTACTGTGTAAACGTGGTGGGAACCCAGAACGCCAACAACTTGATCACAGTTTCCACGGATGGCCGGATGTGCTCCTGGAGCCTTGATATGCTCTCCCAACCACAGGTAAGTACTGCTTCAGTGCTACTTTTTACTCCTTTCAGCAACTTGAAGACCTCTGAAGTTGGATTAGAATCGATGAGAACATTTGTGAGCTTTTACAGTCTTCCCTCTCACTGAAAAGGTTTAAAATACAAGATAGGATTTTTCACAAATTCATAATAAAGATAATTTATAAAATTAATACTAATATGTCAGCTAAATATCTTAGTGTAGTGAGATCATAAATTCAAGCATCAAGCAGCAAATGCATATTAGACATTAAACCTAATTATATTGGAGTGATTTAAACCTGGTTTAAAACAAATCTAATTATATTTTTATTAATATTAAATCAGCAGAATATTAACAGAATTGCTGTCTGTAATATTTTTGAACAGCTATGAAAGAGCTTGATTACACCTTCTTAGCCTCTATAAAACTGGTATATCAGGTCAGCTAACTGCAGCATCACAACCCCTGCAATGTGGAGGTATTAATAAGGCTTTTGTTATTGATTATTGCAGTGTATTGAATTTCAATCAATACTGCAGCTGAACACTTACTAATTCAGATTTATTTGTCACGTACAAAGTCATACACGGTACAACCTGCTGTGAAATGCTACATCAGCCTGTTTTCACTTAAGTAGTGCTGTAACTTGGCTCCGTTTGGGATTTTGTGTGGTCCATTAAGTTACTGCTACTAATCTACATATCAGTGTATTCATTTATGTAAATGAGTCCAGGTATAATTTAAAAAATGTTGACTGATGGCAGAAAATCCTGACTGAAGACATTTAATATGTAATATATTTTGAATATATAACATGTAATATATTTTGAGCAGCATTAATCTCAGAGTAATATTTGATTATTAAACAGATCTGCTAGTATCATCCAGGTTAGTTTCCTAAGGCCCTGTTATATGTTGCAGGAGAGCATGGAACTGGTCTATAATAAATCAAAACCTGTAGCAGTCACTGGGATGGCCTTCCCTGCTGGAGATGTCAACAATTTTGTTGTGGGCAGTGAAGAGGGGACTGTGTACACGGCCTCCAGGCATGGCAGGTTAGTAGACTTGCGACACAAAAAGTTAGAAAAAATTAGAAATTTTAGAAAGTGCTGTTTAATCAAAGACAATACACCACAATATCTTTTATTGTCACATTGTCTATTTTGCTGTAATATTAGTATAATAAAAATTAGTATACAAATATATTGTTTATTAAATATGCTAGTAAGGAAATTGAATTATTTTATGTTTTATATTATTTCCTTTTTATGTTTTTAATATTACTTCTTATTAGTTTGTTTAAGCCCTTTTTTATGCATTTTATTTTATTGATTCTTTTTTTTATTGAGCATTTATTTCTAGAATAAAGCAAAAAAAATCTACCAATAGAATAAAAAACAATCCAAACATGCATTAATAAATACGTCCACATGAGTAATGATCTTATATTTTTTATATAATCTTATTATAATCTTATTATATCTTATAATCTTATAATAAGAAATATTAGATACGTTTTCTTTTTTCCTGAATGTGTAAGTTAAAACTGTATGTCGTAGAAATCAAGTGTAAACAGCTCCTGACATAGTTTGGGCCACTTGTCCCATTAGAGGAAGGTATCGCTGCAAATCAATCAAGTTATGACTGATCACCTTTATCTTGCGATAAATTGTTTTTATCCCGATGGGGCTGGTGTCTACACTCAGCTCTGTGCTGACTACAATGCTGTGTCTTCCTGCAGTAAAGCTGGTATCTGTGAGATGTTTGAGGGCCACCAGGGACCAGTGACTGGCATCAGCTGTCACAGCGCTGTGGGCCCAGTAGACTTCTCCCACCTGTTTGTCACCTCATCTTTTGACTGGACTGTCAAACTCTGGAGCACAAAGGTAAGAGGTGGACCATGTGCCCAACTTTTAAACTACACTTACACTACCACAACACTGCCTGGTGTCCCGGTTAATTTTCTCTGCCGATGTCTATCATCTTAGCTGATTTTTCATCAGCGTTTTGTTTGTATGAAATATAAATAAGTTCATGGTAAGGCAAGCAAGTTCTGGAGCCTGGGGCATAATGCAGGAACTTCCCTAAAATCTTCAATAGGCAATGTATAGCAGCATCTCAGGAAATTCCCCTGAACCATCTCATTAACATGTAATGAGTATAATTTGTATAAGTCAGAATAAAGTAAAGAAGAGGGTAAGAGCTGACCTCTATCTGCTCCAAGGGAACTAACAAGACACTGTACCTGAGTTTATTTGTGTGGACATGTTGCAGTATATTGGATAGGAAAGATTATATTCTGTTCATAAATATAATACTTTATACCTTTCTAAAGTAATCGTTTTTACCTTTAAAGATTATCTAGTTTGTAAATAAGTGTTTGTAATTCAGCTTATGTTGTGTTGAAAGCAGCAGGTTGTAATTTCATAACCTGAATTGCAATTGCAGTAAAGACATTGACAAGCTTTCTACCCCTTTATGAGTTCCCTTTTAAGGAAAAAGGACAAGACTGAGCAATTTTTCTTTCTATGAGTGCTGCTCATTTCATGGCTGGATAAATGACAGATGCCTGAAATAAAGAAAAAAAATGCCAGATCAATATCTAATCAATGTGAAGAAACGTATATTCTGTTTTTTCTAAAAATAGATGCCTTCTACAAATCTAGAAACATTTTATTACAAACTTCACTTTTCAACAATACACAAGAAAGTGGAAGAACGTGAATGGGTGGAAGGAGGTGAAAGATTGAAAACAGGATTCAGCTCTCTGATTTCATCCTGCATCTTTTCTTTGGGGGTAGATGACAAGAAAGAGTAAAAGAAAGAGAAAATAATAGAGTAAGGAACAAAGTGAGGGAAAAGAAATAATTTGTAAGTGACGTCAGCTGTGGCTAACAGTGAAATCCCAATATGTACAGAGATGACCTGAAACATTAGTTATCACTGTATTATATATGCATATATGCATTAATCACTGTATATATATTTATACTATTCATTATTATATAACTATTTATGCATTAGTTAAGGAGTTATTATACAACCATAAAATACTTATTTAAAATTGGTAGACTTGGTACTCTTGTAATTGGAAGACCATAAAATATACCGTACCTTGTGCTTTTTGACACATTCCAGAGATGCTCGAGATGCATAGAAGTTGTTTTCTCAGACCCAGGGTGGGTTTCGAGGAGGAATTCCCTTTGCCTTTGAGGACAGCCGCAGGAATGCTGGCCTGCCTCCCGGGTCTGCGTGCCCATGTCTAGGGCCACTTATTGTTTGTTTATCTAAGGCCACCTGAACACAGTGTGTCTGTCTGCAGAGTCATGTTTGAGTCATTTCCTCATGTTGATGTGCAAAGCGGGTGACTCATTAAAAAAATATATTAAAAATCATTTGGAGACCAAACTGATTGTTTGTGCTGAGGAATTGGGTCAGTTCCTGGCAGGTTCCTCGATTATTCAAGAACATTATCCACAAGTAATTGGCTTCGTACTCCACTTTCCTCAGTCTGGTTGTTGAATAACCAATGAAGTCCTCTCTTTTTGGCATTGCTACCTTCTATTAGTGCCCTCATAAAGGATAAGAGACAAAATGAGAGCGCTTCTCACCAGCCCGCCATTCTCTGGCTGGGAAACGTTCACAGTGGCCTGATTTGAACCGATGTCCCACTGTGGCCATGGCACAGCAGCTACTAATGATTATTCTGTCTGTGGAGCATTCCTCAGCCAGAGCTCAGATGGAGACAGCATGTTTGCTCAGAGGCATGACTATTATAAGAGTTTCACATAATAAAACATCCAAGACAAAGAAGATATTATGACTTAAGAAGTGCACTATAGGTGAAGTTACTGTGGGATTGGTCAGATTTTTGCAGGAAAGGGATTGGACAAACCGTCCTTGAAATAGGGTGGAAATTGTCCAGATATTATTATATATGAGAGAGCAGTATTTACAGCAGGAGTGTTCACACTGGTCATACTTTCTATGGAAGAGGGTGAGATTAGTCAGTGGTGTTTAAAAACAGGTCCACACACACCTCTAGTGTATGTTCTGTTAGTGTATGCCTCACCTTTGTTGTTATAACCACGTCTCTTGTATTTTTAAAAGAGTGTGCAAACTTTTTCACTTAGCTGTGGGTCTTGCTTAGTTAGGGAAGTTAAAGGCTGGAGATTGGTCTGGGCAAGTGTGAGTGTATCAGTGCTGGAGCCTGCAGGATTTCACTGTGGTGAGATGGATTAAATCTGGTTGAACGTTCTGGGTTGCTTGTTGCATACTGTGCTGGTATTTTTATCCATCCGTCATTTATACTGTAGTAAAACTTCAGCTATCTGAACTCTAAATATCTGCATTACTAAATCTCCAAATTGTGTTAGGGTTAGGCACAATTTTTGTAAAATGGTAGAAAAATAACTTTGAATATACAATGTGATAGATAAAGTAAGAAGCTCTTTAAAACAGCAACTTAAATCTGTAAAACCTGTTTATTTCAGCGTCTTACACTATTGTATATGCCGTTGTCAGGCTTGTTTTTTTTACCCAACCCCCTCAGTTTATTCACATATCCAAATTATCCCAATTTTTCTGTATTTATGTATTAAAATTGGATATAGCTTAAGGTAGCAATGTCTGTGCAGCTTAGTGAGTATGACACGTGCATGTGGTCCTATTTGAAAACTACAATATATATGGATTAAGGTTAAAAAAAATGACAAAAGTTACTTATGTGTAAGTGATAACCATCCGGTTTAAAGGCATTTGTATTGTGCTTTTAACTACAGACATTGTCACAAAGAAACAAAGAAACAAAAAAAAAAAACAAGTCTAGACCTCTAATTAGCAAGCCAAATGTGCCTGTGGCAGGATTTTTGGAAGCAAAATCTCTTGGAAAGTTTCTGTGAAGTATAATGGACATTATTATCTGCTGCAGTAAGGTGAGTAGTAATAAAGATAAAGAGAAGTTTTAGTCTGTAAATATTTCCATTGTTGTAATGGCTACTGACAAAAGCTGTGTCTCGGATAATATAGTAGGACACTTAATCACTATGTACTCCTCTATAAGAATCCTATGCTCAGGTTACTATCTGTCTGGAATTTTTACACATTCTCTCTACGTGGGGTTTGCTCTCACCTCCCAAGAACATGCCAACGTGTTAGTGGATTTGCTATGCCGAAATGCCCAGCCCTAGGTATGAATGAGTGTGTGAATGTGTGTGCATGGTGCCCTGGCATCCCATCCAGTGTGTTTTCATGCCTGGCACCCAGTGTTACCAGGATGGGCTCCAGATTTACTATTTCCCTGACCGTACTTACCAGAGATGAATGAAAGAACATAACATTAAAACCACCTGCCATAACAGCTCTGACCCTAGACTTATGGACTTCACAAGACTTCTAAAGGTGTTCTCTGGCACCAAGACTTCAGCAACAGGTCCTTCTGTGGATCTTTTGTGGGATTGGACCAGATAGGTTAACCTTCATCCTTGACACACATGAGTGAGCCTTGTGCAGTTATCCTTTCTTGGACCTCTTTCGGTAGGTACTAAGCACTGCATACTGGGAACACACCACAGGAGCTGCTGTTTTGGAGATGGTCTGACCCGATCGTCTAGACATTACAATTTGGTCCTTGTCAAAATCGCTCAAATCTTTACGCTCGCTCATTTTTTTTACATCCAAAAGGAGATTTGAGAACTGACTGTTTACTGCCTGCCTAATATATCCCACTCCTTGAAAGGTGCCACTGAAATAAGATAATTAATGTTATTTACTTCACCGGTCAGTGGTTTTGTGGTTTTAATATTATGGCTGATCAGTGTAACAGGTATAACATGCTTTTAGGTGGGTCAAGAGCTGTTTTTATGGAAACACATAATCGTTGTAGGGAAATTACATTGAAATATAATTATCTGTAATTCATCAGTCTGCTGAAATCAGCTCACAAAGTTGTGCACACAGTCAACATTTACATTTACATTTACGGCATTTGGCAGACGCTGTTATCCAGAGCGACTTACAAGGTTATTGGTATTACAGGTAGGCTAATGTAGTGTTAGGAGTCTTGCCCAAGGACACTTATTGGTGTAACACAGACCGGCTGCCCAAACCGGGAATTGAACCCAGGTCTCCCACATGGGAGCCAATGATGTTACTGCTGTACCACACCAACCTGCCAGTCAAGGCAGCCATCTTGCACAGGAGTTTGCATAGTTAAACTGGCCTCTTGCAGACACTGTGCACCAACATGTAAATTCATTCTCTCATTCATTCATTCTTCAGGGTTATGGTGAATCTGGAGCCTATCCTGGGTGTAAGGCAGGTATATAATGATATGGATGGGACATTGAACTATTACAGGGCCCAGACTGTTAAGAAATAAAATCTTTTAATTCACTCTAATAGAGAATAGACAGAAGATGCTAGGTGCCAGGGTAATGGGTGTAATAAAGAATAATTAAGTTAGATACACTATACATAATAAATTACATTGCTATGATTTGAAATAGTATTATCTAACCTTTCCAGTAATTCCTCTCCCAATACTTTACTGTCACTTCTGATTTTGTCATGTTTTTCAGTGGGTTGATAACATTGCACTGCTTATGCCAACCTGTCCTTGAACTGCTCCATTTTAGCCTCTGCACTGGTTTTGGCCAAGTGCAAAAGCTAAACCCCAACCCCAGCGCTACATGATACACTTCCCCTGGTCAACCAGTCGATCTTGGCTAGAGTTTATGGTGGTCCGCCGTGTTCGTGTTGCCCCGTCAGTGAGCTACACTTACCCATAAGCCCCTTATACTCTTGGTTTTGGTGCATGTGCATCTTTGCAGGAGTATAAATAAGCACTTAGACTGCATGGGTGCACCTCACCCCACCCCTCTGTGAAGGGGTTCATTATTGTGTTGTGGTCTGGGAACTGAGCGAGACACTGACTGCATTCCTCCTACCCACCCGTCTGCCCTGTACCTGTTCGGCATGCATGCGGCCATCCTCAGGAATTCTCTCTCTCTCCCGCTCTCTCTCTGTTTCTGTCTCTCTCTTTCTGTCTTATCTCTTCCCTTGTTTTCATTCTGTTTTCTTTTTGTCTTTTTCCTAGACAGCTGTTACACTAAGGTTACAGTACACCTTTGGAGAGACTTTCATCTCATGTTTTTATGACACTGCGTGAGTGTGCAGAGGTTTTAATTAGCCCGTTCCCAGACAGCCCCAAGGCTGCAGCAGCGCCACTGAGTCTACTCTCATTTTCTCTCTGTCTCTCTCTCTCTCTCTCTCCCTCCTGAAACCTTCATATTTCTGTCTTTTTTTCTTTGCACTGCTTTTCTCTTTTCTCTCTGTCTGTTCTTCTTTCCCGCCCTCTCTTTATTCTCTTTCTCCTCCTCCTCCCAGCACAACAAGCCGCTGTACTCCTTTGAGGACAACGCTGACTATGTGTACGATGTCATGTGGTCTCCAGTGCACCCCGCGCTCTTCGCTGCAGTGGACGGGATGGGCCGTCTTGATCTCTGGAATCTAAACAATGACACCGAGGTGAGGCCACACACACACACACACACACACACACACACACACACACACACACACACACACACACACACACACACACAAACATTTTTGCACACACACCAACTCGTGGCTATCCCTGCCCAAGCCCCAGGCCACACCACTAACACCCCCTGTATAGACACACACATACACACACACTTTATGCTAGGCCAGAGCCAGAACAAAACATCAACAGCCTCATCTGTGAGTGTCTTTCCACAGCCCTCTGAGTGCTCATGCCAAGCAAACACACACACACAAATACACACATGCACACAGACAAACAGAGTAAAATCACTCCGGTGTATGTGGATTTCTTTCTCCCCAGTGATCCAGAGTCACTAATTTCCCATGGGCAGCAGCCCAGCGCAGTGGTTTAATCTGGTCCTTTGGGGTCACTGTGCTTTAAGACATCCAACAACTGCACTAAACATCTGAACCATTCAGCCACTGATCCCCATCACTGCAGTCATATGAGACTGTTTCTTCTTAGTGTTTATCCTCGTCTGACACACGTGGGTGAACTCATTAATGTCTTGTTAATTACTCAATTATGTGAATTAGATGTGTTGGAGCAGAATAAGCTGGACTGGGCTTTTTAACTCACTTAAAAATGTTAATATAAATAATATAAAGAATTGTATGTAACAGCTGAAATGTAGACCAGCTAGTCACTGCCTTTTTTTTCCAGAAATGCAAACAAATGATTTGCTACATTAAAACTTTTCTGCAAGCGATTAATGAGCATATTGACTTTCTAAGCTTTTATTTAGTCCAGTATGGTTATATTTCTGCACAGAACTGACAACATAACACACAGATACGTATGCACATATGTGCAATATATCAATTCTAATGCCTCTGATCATTTACAGTAAAAAGATATAGCTTATTAGGGTATTTATATGAACAATTGCTATTTTTTAATTTTAGTGTAACAGTTTATTATAACAGCGGTTTTAAATTGCAGGGCCCTGTGGGTATGAGAGGATGATGGTTAAATTTTGTTTTGCAACTGTTCACAGCCCCTCCAGGTACTAGTACTGGCTTGAAGCAGTAGAAAAATGATTTTATATTTATTTTTGATATATATACTTTTGCCTTCTTCTTTTACCGTCTGTGTTTGGACAGGATTCTGCCTAAGCCTATAATATGCTATAAAATAAAAGTGTCTGCCTGGTATGGGCAATGTCTCTGAATTAGAATGTGTACTGTGGTGTGTGTGCAGGTTCCTACAGCCAGCGTGACCATTGAGGGTGCTCCTGCTCTGAACCGGGTGCGTTGGGCTTCAGGAGGCAAGGAGGTGGCTGTAGGAGACTCAGAGGGCCGGCTCTGGATCTACGATGTTGGAGAGGTAGGCAATGTAATTATGTAACAATGTAACTGGAAATGTAACTATTAAAATGAGACCAGTCAGGTATTAAACTAACCCTGCCGTCAGGGGAAATATAAAAGCAAGCTTGGGGTTATAATCTGTCATTTGGATATTGGAAGATAGTGAGGTTGAATCCCAGTGATGCTGTAATGGGGTGTGGATAAACAAGTATTCACTAAATAAAATAAGTGTAAAGAAATAAAAATTGGAACGTATTAATCCCCCCAAAATATCACATCTATATCCTCTACTAAATACAAAAAATCAAAATAATTTCAAGTTGTCATTTTTAATAAAATATGCCTTTGTGATGATGGGTTAAAGGATGAGATGGCCAAGCACTTTTCTGCTATGGGTTATTTAGATAACTTCATAAATAAATTCATAACGTTTAAAAAAGTTAGTACTCAAGGTAAGCATTGTCTCAGAGTAAGATTCTTCTTCTTCTATGTCCAACTGTGGACTTTAAAGGGATGAACCTAATTAATTGTGTATTTATCTGGCTAATACTGGCTATAAAGCACAGTCTGAAACATGAATTTTAAACTGTCAGACACTGGCACTCAGAAGCATAAACTAAAAATGGATCAGAAGACCAGATTAATGCAGAACCAGGACACACCTCTGTTTTAGAGAAAAAAACCTGTTTTGCGTCTGAATACTGATGTTTGCAATATTAAATCCTTACTGTGCATGCTTATTATTATTTTTATTATTATTATTATTATTGTTATTATTATTATTAGTAGTAGTAGTAGTAGTAGTAGTATTAATATGGATTTATAGTTATTAGCTTTTTTTATTTGCTACTCAAATTAAAATGCACTTATTCTAAACACACCCCAGCTGCAAAAACTAAACAAGTTGGTCTATAAAAAAAGTCTGTCTGAACTTAATGTCTTCTATCAGTGGGAATACAAAGGGTGCCTCATGACCAAAAATATTGACCAAAATATTACTGTATATAAAGTATTATTGCGTAAAATACATTATGTGTATACATATATTCACATACACGTTTAGTTCTATAAATAATGTTAATGTTTAAAAACTGTAAGCATGCATTATATTTGACTGTATTTCATGCATTTCACTGATCAACTTGAGTAAAATCATTCATTTTCATTCGTCAGCTTTCACTGTACATCTGAAACTTAAGGGGGCAAACCGCTAACCTTGCTTTAAACCATTTCTGTTCACTATGAGAGGCTTTTGCATTAAAGGCCCTGCATGTTTACCAGCCTCTTGGGCTGTCCGGGCTTGTTTGGGTTCCACCGCTTTTCTTTACCCACTATTTTAAAACAGCCTCCACATGACCTAACCACCACCACAGAGCAGCGAGCCGCCACGACTCCCGTGTTTGCTGCGCTCTTTTCAGAGTCTGGGTTTTGCCTTGTGTGTGGGGTTTGACTAATTTTAGCCCTGCGTCGTGTGGTAATTGGAGAGTGTGCTGGTCGGGAGTGTGGTCTCTCAGGCTTGATGATAATGGTGGGTCATCAATAAACTGACTGAAGCTGAAGGGTTTTATGTTGCAACAGAGTGGGGGCTTATTTACCAAGCTTTTCATAAAAGCTGAAAAAAAAAATGTCTGCAACATGGCTTACGTTGTGAAGGCAGACAATAACAGGGGCACTACTTTCAGCCTACTATTTCTGAGTGAGCTGCTGCGGTCTTTATGTATCATCTATAGTGCTGTTTAATATCTGCTTTGGGTCATCATGACATGGGTTAAGTCGTTCTGCCTTAGTATTGAATCCTACATTTGTACACTATTCCTTAAGTTAAGAGCATCTAATGTACATTAGTCTGTTCAACCCCATGCAGTGATGATGCTTTTCTGCGTTTTCAGATAAAAATAAAAGCAGCAGTCAGATACATTAATATAAACTCAGCTAGCATAAAATACATGCATGTTACTAGTAGAGGTTATTACAACTTTTTAACTGAAAAATGCACCAGTTTAAAACTTGGTCAATTCCCCACAGGAGTGTAGGACTGTAGGACATACGATGGGGCATGGACTCCATGAGCTAGCAGGAACATTCTAGGAACATAGGCAATGAACCCCATACTTCCAGCAGAACAATCCACAATATTCAGATCTGGTGACTTTGGTGGGAATGGCAAACGAGTGTTTCTCAGAACTTGACAAAATTTGACTTCTCTAGGCATGTGTGGAGTCCAAATCCATCAGAATAATTGCAGGACTTGAACTGGTGTGACTCATCAGAAAGGAGGCACACATAGAGATGCGAGCTAAACCCCATACTGTTATGAAGCTTCCATAGATGTCTCATGCTTTATATATGCACTGGTGGACGCAAACATGGATGTTCATAGGTCGCATTGCTATGTAGTTTGCATAGGCTCATGTTTACCTTTTTTCTGTCAATATGGTGAATTCAGTTTGTTTGCCAGTAGAAAACAAGCAGGAACAAGTGGTCTCTTTGGATGGTAAAAGAGCTTCTTATTATTTATAAGAGGTCACAACAAAATTTGGCCTTGGAGTTTTCTTACTTTTGCTTAGCTGTCTTCTTTGCATACAATAAGATAATTTTTTATTGTTAGCAATGTTGCTAGCCCTAATTATGTAAAATAACAGAATTTCTCTGTTAAGATTGCAAAGGTCATGTTCTTTGATGATTGGATAAAGACCTCATGTAGCGCTGTTTAAAAAAAGTTTCAATTTGCTCTTTGGTTTACATGTAGACATCATCTCCTCCCACCTCTCTATTCCTGCTTAATTACAGCCTGCACATCTCTCACTCTCTCCCTCAGCCTGGGTGGCTGGCAGCCGTCTCTTCTCATCTGACTTTTCCATCAGAATGTGATGGCACAACCTAATCAATTTGCTCCATGATCCCCATCTCCATTCATCATAAACATTCAGCTCTCAAACGGCCAAAGAACAGCCTTTCCTGTTCTTTTTTTCACAATCACAATGCATGCTTTTTTCATCTCTAATATAAAATCAGCAGTCATCCTGATGAATCATGTAAGATCTGTGCTGGTGGTTGGTGGGATTTTAATGTAGGAGTACTGAAGGTCTCTGTATGGCCCACAGCTGGCATCGGCACACAGCGAGGACTGGACCCGCTTCGCCCGCACGCTGGTGGAGATCCGCGCCAACCGAGCTGACGGTGAAGAGGAAGGCCCTGTGGAATTAGCATCATAGAAAAAAAGCAGCCTCAGAGTTTTACACTGATACTGTCCTATGTCCACGTTTCAGCCCAGTGCCACTTTATCAGCTGCTGTTCACTCCTGCTCATTTTCTCATCACAGTTTTATTTATTATAGAAAACACAGATTAGTGTCAGCTTGCTTTGTAATTTAATTGTGCAAAAGCCTACAGTTTGCATTCTCTTTGCCATTGTTTAGTTATTTATAGATCTTATTCAGTGTCTGTTTCACACCAAATCCAAGGCCTAATGTGGGCATTTGATGACTGATGTGAAGACTAATAGTTTCTATGCTGCTACAGGGGTTCTTGTTAAAGGCCAAAGAGGTTCCTTTGCACCCTCTGATATTTGCAGTGCTTGTGTTGTGTGTCATATGCGTGCATCATTTTTGTATTTATCTCCCGCATGAAGTACATTAATGGATTCTGTCTTACACACTTGTCTGAACTAAAGTACTTTATAACTGCTAAACAGGTTAATATGTAAGAGATATTTTGTCAGGTGTTGGCAGTGTGATTTCACATTTTCTTTCTATCTCTCTCTCCCTCCCTCTCTTTCTCTCAAAACACACACACACATACAAACACAAACCCTCTTCTTGCTGATGGAAAAACTCAGAGCCTAATTCTAAGTGGGATATGTGCTCAGTGATTACAGGCAATGTCATGCACCAAGGTAATAAAATAAAACGATACATGCTTTCAACAGCAGCACCTCTCTTTTGACCCCTATTTAATTAACATGTTCTTACGCAAATCGCAGCTATTCTTATAGATAAACACAGTATGTGTCCATTAAACAAACAAAAAGCAGTACTAGTAATAGAATAGTAACACTAGTATCCCATTCAGTAGATAAGACTTTATTGTCATTGTGATTGCACAGCAAAATTTTGATTGGTAGCAAAAAGACCTACCAGCAGCAATAAAAGAAGAAGAGGATGGATGGATGGATGGATGGATGGATGGATGGATGGATGGATGGATGGATGGATGGATGGATGGATGGATGGATGGAGTTTGGTGTATTGCCCCCGTGTCTGCATGGGTTTCTCCTGGGTGCTTTGGTTTACTCCTGTCTCCTGAAAAACACTCATGGTAGGTAAATTGGATGTGCTAAATTGCCCCTAGGTGTGTGTGTGTTAGTGAATGGGTGTCTGTGTGGTACCCTGTATTGGATGTGCCCTGTCTAGGGGTGTATTTCTGCCTGGCATCCAGGGATTCTGGGTGGGCTCCAAACAAACCACAAACCTGACCAGTGAAGCAGCTAAGGACTGTATAATAATAATAATAATAATAATAATAATAATAATAATAAAATAAGAGAAACATATGTATACAATTTAATAGTTCAAACAACATGGTGTAACATATGTAAGCAGCGACATAAACATACATAGTATAAACAATTAAGTGTAAACAAATATTTCAAGTCAACTGTAGGTATTGCAGATGTTGAACAATTATGGGCGTATAGGTGATTGTAAGTTCAAATCCCAATGATGCCACAGCCATCCAGCATCAGAGGGAGGGATGGCATACTCTCTCCACCCTATCACACCAACACTAGCATATCCTGGATGTCTGTGAGCTCAGGTATGCAGAGGAGGGCAGATAGCATTTACACCTAAGTGTGTTTCTCTGTCCTGTATGTAGCAGTTCAATATAATGTGGTCAGCTGTCTTCATGAGTCTTGGAGCTTGAGAAGATTGACTGGGAAACAGCTTTGTGTGCGAACCTGGGCTTCAACACTGCTGCCACTGACTCAATCTGTTTGGCTATCACACACACACACACACACACACACACACACACACACACACACACACAT
>JAOVVF010000029.1:6269876-6295794 GCA_028565595.1 Duopalatinus emarginatus | reverse complement strand
CACTTACTACTTCCTTTATTATGTTTTTCTTTTAATCTTGTTTAATAGGTTGTTTTTTTACTGACAAACATTTTTTTTGTAACAATAATAGTAATAATAATAATAATAATAATAAAAATAATTATTATTATTATTATTATTATTATTAATTTTTTTTTTTTTTTGGAAATCTAAAATGATTTGTACTGACTCAATAATGCAGAACTCATAACATAAATGTCCATAACAAAAGTTGTATAAGTACTTCATACTAAAACACACAACCTTGAGTATTCTATTGTATTATATCTCGTGTACATTTCAGTTATTATGAGTGCAAAAAAATATATAAACATGGCATAAAAAATCTAAAATTGATGTAACAACAGGTGATTCTTTACATCTCATGATCTCATTTGCAAATCCATGCTTGCAAGATATGATATGGTTGGATTTCATCTGAATTCATATGTACAAATAGGTGGACTCACCTAATTTTTAATCTATAACTTAATGTCTTTAGATATTTTTAGGCATTTGTTATGTAATTTGTTACAATTCCTGAAGATTTGTGTGTAACCATACCATAATCTCAAACAGGACATATAGGCTAACCATGTTTTATGAACCTTTTACCCTTTTATTGCAAAATTCTGCGAATTAATTAGTGTTGGTAAAACTATGTGGGTGCCACGGACATATCTATTTTTAAAAAAAAACCTAGGGCTGTAGATAACACTAACATGAATTGTTCAGTAAAACAGAAAAGGAGTGTGTCACACCTGAAAGGTCAAAGCACGTTCTACCTTACAGTTCTTGTGTTAATGGGAGCACATGAGCGAGCGAGATGATTCATTAATTACAATTATCAGAGCACTGGTAATTCACTGGCTAGAATACCAACAATAGCGCTTAATTGCCCCACCAAGCCTTGATCTGCTGAAACTGTTCTGTTAAATTTTCCTTCTCAGACTGTCCAGAGCTATTACATGCAGTGAAATGGCTCAATATGGATGCTTAAAATATTATTAGAGGAGGGGGAGAATGGAGTAAAAAAAAAACCCCTGCAACTCTAATTACTGGGTATCGCAGTGCTTGCTGCTTGAGGATGGTGGATGAAGACACAGTTGGAGCTTGTTGGATGTCCCATTAAAGAAAAAAACTCTTCAAAATCTGTCGGACACCCATTCTTAGTATAACGATTACATAGCCTATAATAAAATAGGTTCAGGAGAACTAAACCTGTGGGTTTATAGCTTTGAGTTATGCAAAATAAAAAGTTAGGTGATACTCTACATTAGGATTAGGTGATACTCTACACTTTAACAGCATTCATTGTTTTTATAATTTAAACATTCTGTATTGTACAAGCAACCATCAGCCATCACAGCACATGCTGGTATAATGTCACTGTTTCATTTCTGTGGCTAATTAGCAGCCCTGGGTATTTTCCCAGTAATGTTAATGCTATTAAACACTGTTAAATGGCTTGACATAAAGTACAGGACAAAGCTTTGGTCTGATTTTTGTTGTAAGATTGATCCGGTAGTAATCGCTTAATCATAACAATAATATGGTAATAGGCAGCCTGTGGCTTGTTTGCTGTTGAAGGATTATAAACCAATCAAACCGATAATTCAAAAATAATTTAAATATATTTTAAAGAGGATTTACAAAATGAAATGTCCAGTTAGGAGCACAGGTTTCGCTACATTCTGTCGATGAAATTAAATATATACCTAAATGCAAGAAAACATTTAATACATGGTGGGACACAGACTCTACAAGCTTGCAGAAATATTCTGTAGGCAGTGAACAGCACACTTTCTGCAGAAAGGTCCACAATTCTGTTCTATTCTGATGTGTAGGATTTCTGTGTTCCACAGCTCAATGCATGGCATTCCAGATGTGTTTGATAATGTTGAGAACTGGTGACTTAGGTGGGAATGGCAAAACCCCCAAACTCAAATGAGTCTTCCTTTAACCACAATTTGTCGTCTCTAGATATGTGTGGTGGCGCATAGTCCTGTTGGAAGAGACCAAAAGCATCAGAATTAATGCAGGAACTTGAACAGGTGTAGCTCGTAAGAAAGGAGGCACACATAGTGTTTACCTGTCAGAGATGTTTGTAGATGCACCAGAGGCCAAACAAACCCCATAACATTATGGACCCACAACCAGCCTATAGATTTACATAGATTTGTCTGCACCACTTTCGCTTCAGTGTAAACACATCATTCAGAAAGACAAGATCATGTGTTTTAAACAGATACAAATACAGATAAGGATATGAACAGGGGGCATACGATTGCTTTTTTCCTATACTTAAAAGGTTTATTAGGCTAATAATTTGTTTATATATTTTTTTTTAACTAAATTCATTAGAAAATAAGAAGGAATAAATCTTATATAAAGGCCATAGATGCATTTTATAGATATTTTTATGTCTATATGTTATAAATATAGCATTTGCCAAATGTATTACTAATATATTCTAGAACATATTAAGAATATATCAGGAAGGTTAAAAAAAATTAAAAATCAAATGAGTTTTTGATTGAAAAATGATGGGAAAAGGACACTGGCTGCTATTACAAAGCTAGATTTTTGGTCATTCACATCATTTTATGATGCATTAATAAGGCATGATGCACATTGTTATGATTATTTATAGGAAGCCTTTGCAGTTTCTAAAAATATTTATAATGTGTTCATAAATTAAGCAGTGTTTTTAATGCATTATCGTATCTAATATTAAAGAGATGAAACCTGTTTGCTTGGAAGGTCTGTGAGTATTATGCACTCATAGACACTCTCACAAGTTCATTCAGAACTGGTGTATGTGTATAATAGCTTTGTATGTGTATAATGAGTTTGTAGTTCATTATAAATATCACTTTCTGTTAGACTCGTAATAGATAGACGTAGATGGACAGTAAAGTAGTCAAGTCAATTAATGTTATAATGCCTTATGAACACATGATAGGAGATTGAACATGACCTTTGTGCTTAGTATTAGCAGTTAGCCAGTGTGTTCTACCTAACGTTACCAGTATATCTAAAAAAGGAACAGCAAAATATCCAACAGTCATTTAATGGATTGAAGTGCCGCAACAGAGCACTTTGCTTAGGTGTTACAGTAGATGTGCTAAAAGACAAAATGTGGGATTCTGCCTGACTCGAACACACTGTACTGCAGAACGGGCTGAGAGACAAGGTTAACACATGGCACAACCTTTCAGGGTCTCCTGATGGGGGAACCCTCATCTGTGTCTTCACAAGTTATTTTCATCCCTCAGTAAACAGGCTGGCCATTGTCACATGGAGGGCTCTCATTATTATTTTTAAAGTAATTACACCTTATTATCTGTGTTTACTTTGGCGAGGGCGAGTGCAGGTGTGGACAGGGAACTGTGGGTGGTGGTGATGGACCGCACTGGTGAGCAGTTTGCCCCCATGAGCCACCACCCCCCCCCCTTTTTTTTTATTTTTTACTCGCAGTTTGGGCATTGTAGCTGTGCTCTGCCACTAATTTGAGCCCCACAAAAGAAAATGTGCAATTAGGCCTATTATTGCAGCAGCTGCAAGCTCCCAGCTCGACAGCCCCCTGTCTTTTCTTGGCTCATGGAAGGGAAGCTCACTAAGGTTGTGTGCAGCAGAGAACCGCAGTTACTCTCAGGCAGAGAAAAATTCTGCAAAATAAACAACAAAATAAACAAATAAAGGCAAATACAAGAAATACCTGTGGGACTAGAATGACTCACCATTACATGATCATGACCAACATTTCAATTTTTGGATTACGTAAATAAAGAACATTTGCAAGCGTTTCTTATTAATCAGGATAATTAGCAACACAATATCCTTGTTTAAAAAAAACATATGAATACTTGACAGTTATGTCTATACAATGTAAGAATTTCATTTTGTTGATTTATGTATGTAGTCTGCTCAAAGAACATAAGAAACACTGTAGTAAACACAGCCAGAAGAACAAAAGAAACACTGTAGACGCAAACCTTACGTTACTGTCATGTCCCATGGTACTGTTTGTTGTTGTGGTTGTTTTTTTTTTCTTTTTAGTTTTTGTGGACGCCACAAAAGACCACCTTTAGTCAAACACAAAGCCAATCTTACGCCTCTGGCACAAACAAAATGGTCTTGGATTCTTCGCTGTTCCTCTCACTTAGTGATTTTCACACCTCGCTGACTTTCCAACAATTAAAATAATCATCCAGCACACGGCACTCATTTTCAAGGGTATCGGTGGATTTGCATGTTATGAGTAGGTCTGGCTGTGCGTGTGCATATGCTTTTGCTCCTCTGTATTCCCCTGTTAAAATTACAAAAAGTGCAGGTATTATTGATTTAATAGCAGTTCATTTAATTCAAAGGCTCAGTGTCTCAACTATCAAATTAGGCACATTTGTAGAAGTAGTGCTCATGTTGAAGCCATGTTATATTTGAATGGTAATACAGATCGCCCAGTAAATCATCTCTAAATTGAAAATGAAAAATGGGAACGGTTGGAAAAATTAAAAAAATTGAGAGGAACCCCGAAACCCTCATACGCCTTCAGAAGCACTTATAATTGATAAATTCTGATAGACAAAAGGTTCAACCAAGGAAGAAAAAACAGTAAAACAGAAAGAGGGCATAAAGAGACAAAAGGATTCTCTCCTGTGGTAAAAGATGTCTTACTGGCGTCAATTTCAGCTTATTATGGCGGTGAGACCGAGAGCCACAAATCCAAAGAAATCATTTTGCTAGGGGTGTGTGTCTGGGCAAATTGGCCTCGGCTTGTGTGCGTGTGTGTGGGAGCCCCTGCTGAGCAAAGCGGAAGAGCAGGGCCCGATGGTGAAGGTGGGCAGGCCCAGGCAGGACACGCTGTGGCCACCCCCCTGCCTCTGACACACAGCACTGGATAATCTGCTTGCCAAACGCCACAGGCTCAACAGGAAGTGCTCCGAACAGCTCTCTTTCACTGCCGCTCTGGGTTTATATCACTGAATAACACATGCAACATCTCTACACAAACTCTGCCCGTTGAGTATCTATAAGCTTAACACTGGATAGGTGTGCTGCCAGGTTTTAGCTTGATAGCTTCTTTTTATTTGAGCAACCTTAGAGGTGCCAGCATTACCAAGAAGAAAATCCCGGCAGACAGAGAGAGGACACCGTAATGTCAGTGTCAATGGGTAGATGGTAACACCATGTATTTAAAAATGTTTTAAAGGTTTTGGTAGCATATTTATACAATATATAAAAATATTGGTATGTTTGGCACACATTTTACTGCAACCTGAATAATATGTTAAGATTTACAGCTGAATCTACACTTGTTTTGTACACATCAACAGTTACTAAGCAGGTGTGATTTTGGAGCGCAGACAACATTTAGCAAACTACATCATTCTTTCCTAGATGTCTGCCGAGCTGCAGTAAGAAAGCAGCAAGGTGAAAGTCATGTGTGACTGTTACCTTATAATTATCGACCCCCCTCTTTATTTCATTGACCAAACAGGCCCCTATTTGTTTCAGTGGCTCACAAACTAGATATTAAAATAGCAAGAAAAGAACCACAACCACAACAAAACGAGTCTTATGTCCGGTGTTCTTCCTTTTTCAGTTTACTGACGTTTTTTTCAGGTGTTATGCATATTGTAAAAATAGTAAATGCTACAGATGCTTAGATGTCACCACCTATGCTTAAGCACCCCATCTTATTAAACGTCAGTCATTTAACGTAAGAAAACATTTTTCACCTGCACTTCACCCTGTTGTACATTTTACTCCTTACAAGTTTTTAAGTCTCTTCTGATAATTAAGTGTCTCTACTCTTCCGGTCCAATTAATCCTTGAATAGCAAGTATAAGACTTCCATGAAACATGCAGATTTCAGTTTTAGACAGACTTTTGTCTACTATAATCAAATCAATCAGGCATGATAAAACATGTGAATGTCTGTTTTAACATTAACAGCTGCAGAATATGAAGATGCTTTCTGAGTGCACAAGAACAAACAACTCCTCCAAACAGTCTTTAAAATGTCCTTCATTCTGGTCATTGTAAAGATTCTTTCTGAAAATACAGCAAATATGTAAGTTCCAATTGGCTGTAATGAACATGTAAATACACCACAAGAATTCAACTAGAAGCAGATAAGAAGAGAACAGCTTTAATATAACAACTATTAACACATACAAACAGCTTCTTGTGAGCACAAAAATAAAATAATTGAAAAAAAAGGGTTCTATTCCATTTTGCTCACACAGATAACACTCAACACTCCTGAAAACTTACAGAAGAAATAAGTCACATTTGTACAATGACACATTTGTACAATGTTCAGACATGACTGAACAGTCATTAGCAGGTAACATGATGGTTAGTGTTATGACGTCTCCATCTTGTATCCATGCTTCTCAAGTTCAGCTCTGCCAAAAAAATTCATAAAGAAAATGAAATTAAATGACACAATACAACAGATGAAATCCAGAAAGAAACACAAACCAACATTTCCTTCAGAAAAAAAACATTCTACACTACTGCAAATCACTATTAGACATAAATTCACTTTTCACCTTAAATAAAAGGGGAAAACTTAGGCAATAAATAAGAAAAACAAAATGTAATCAAATAACTATTTGACCACAAAGGTCAGTGGATCACATCATCTTTTGTTTATACATGTACACTGATGAACCAGAGGCTTCTATTTAGTGGAAAAATCCAGATAGAGTCCAGATAGACACAGATAAACAGACTGGCATACAAACACAAATAAAACTGAAAAATAAAAGTGCCTGCTGGAAGACAACAGGGTACCTCAGCTGTTTGGAGAAGTCATCCTCTACATTATCATCATCCCAGTTATCTTCCCACACATGAGCATCCTCATCTTCATCCAGGCCGGTCCAATCTGAAATTCAAACATTTTTAGTTTTAGTTTTGATTTTAGTAACAAACCACTATTGTAATAAGGCCAATAGGCATTTCTGATTTCTTATACCTAAACATTAAAGTTTAATGTCTAATGATAATTGGTTTCCTCTGGCTTTTTATCATTTCTTTTTAAACAGATCCAGGTCATACACATGTACACAATATCAGACAGGTGCTGCCAATATTGTGACTTTGTTTCACTGTACCATTCTGAATTAATATTTTGATATGCAAATGATCACTAATAATTGAATATGCAAATCACCATCTGACGTCATCAGTTGACTTCTGCAGTCATGCATTAGCTACTTTCCGCTGAAAATAGTTGGCACCATTGCCTCAGTCCAGTACTTTTACTACCTTCAGAACTGCATTTGTTTTCTGAAGATACTAAGAACAAATCTCAAACATGCCTTTGTGCACCACCGTTACTCAGCTAATACCAAACTAGGACAAATGCAAATATTATGCAATGTAATTCCATATCTCGCCATACAGGTGAGAAAGTCTGATTACAGAAAGTGTGAAAACTTTTTATTTTGAGATGAAGGAATTATCTGATCCACCTGGAGATTAACATTACATCATCAATTTGCGTCTGTTTAAAATTAGCTAGTCATGGAAAGCTATGCTTGCAGTGCTTATATTATATTATGTGCAAGAGTGGCTACGTACCAAATAGCATACTACAGTAATAAAATACACTGATGGGTGATATAGAGACTCACTATTAGCAGCATGTATAATCAGAGAGAGACTGTAACAGCTTGTGGCATGTTTGTGTCTAGCTGGGTAGCTAACCTAGATAGGCTAAATAGCTAGCTAGCAAACATTAGCTACTAGTTACTAACTTTACATTTATATGATCCGTTCGTAATTTCAGACCATTATAGTATGCATTTAAACGCCCTTTAAAACGCGTTATAACACATTACCCCTTATAAACCATTAAAAATTAGCGTTAAGTTAGTTAGCCTAACTACTAAGATAGCTAGCTAGCTTAGCATGCTACCGAACAAAGCTAGTACACTATTAGTGTTAGCACAGCTAGGTTAGCTGCTCGCTGAGTCACTGTACCAACACACCGTTAAACCTCTTTACCTCTCTACCCAAATCATACGCATTTAAAATATATTCACCCACCTTCGGCTGGAAATTCCTCAAACTCATCATCTTCCTCCAACAAGCCCAAATCTACAGTTTGTTTCTTCTCAGACATGACTGATAACTAGCGTCTTCCCTTGACAACTTCAACACGAGAGAACCGGGGATTAGCAACGGCGCATGCGCATATTACAAGAAGCGTTACTTCCGCTTCCGAAACATGGCGGCGATGAGTTTACTGCTCAGGGCTGCCCATGGTTTCAGTTCATCTCCATTTAAACAATAAAAAGTGTTAGTCCACAATTTGAAATGTACAGAAAAATCTCAAAAGTATCAATATTCATAATCTCTGTACATTTAAATTGGGTGTTTTATTAGTGTTAAATGTGATAAAGAGTGCCCCTGGCAGCACCATATCTGTAGTTATTCCCTGCTTCCTATTCCCTAAAATGTCCTCTGGTTGGTTTTACACAGAACTGCTGTCTTAATTAACATGCAACTTCACTGTCCTGAATATTTATTGTTTTATAAAATCTGTTTAAACTCATCCCACATGGGCAGCTGTGGCCCTGTGGTTAAGGAAACGGTATTGTGACCGGAAGGTCCTGCTGGGTTAGATCCCTGTAGCAGACAAAACACGACTGAAGTGCCCTTGAGCAAGACAACTAATCCCCCAACTGCTTCACTGGAACCCTAGTTTAGGGCTGCCCTCCGCTCCAGGCAGGTGTGTTTCCTGCCCCTAGTGTTCACCTGTGTGTGTGTGTGTGTGTGTGTGTTTGTGTGTTCACTTTTATGTTTCACTTTTAGTTAATCTCATGTCCACATTTTCTATGTAGCCCTGTATGCCATGCTGCTCTACAGTTTTGTGCATGTTGTCCCAATATATACAAGTTATATAAATAATAAAAAAAAATAGAATAAAATCTCACAGCATAGTGAAAGCCCATAATACAATAATCTTTTCATTTAGCTGTATACATTTAGGTTACTGATTTTTTTTTTTTTTGCTACACAATACGTATGTCGTGTGTCTTTGTTCATTAAAAATTCTATAAGGTACTACTACGAGGATAAGTCAAAAAATATCCACATTCCAGTTATACTAAAATGTCTGTTGACCACACTTATCAACACTTTTTGTACTAGGCTATGTCTCCCCAGTTACTGGTGTGCAGGTTTGAATGTGTTACGTCAGTTCATTTGTGATTGCAGTACAAGAAAAAATGGCTGCCCCACTTGTGATTTGCATGAAAGATCAGTATGCAGTTACAGTATGTTGTTGCAAACATGTCCACATACCACTGTCCATACTGTTAACCCTCCCCAATAACTTTGTTTTGAGGTGTTAAAGTATCCTCCTTATAGTCCTGATCTAGCCTCATCAGACTATCACCAGTTTGAACCGCCAAAAGAAGCCCTAAAAGGATATCGATTCACATCTGATGAAGAGATTATTAGTGGCTTGCACTAATAAGGGAATACAAAAGCTTGTTGACAGATAAAAGTTAATTAAAAGAAATTCTACAGCCTTGTACATATAGGGTACACAGAGTTATTTGTACAGTAACTAATCCATCTGCTGCTATGCTTGTCACTTCCTCTGTGCCCTATCCATTTGTGGAAAGTGACCATTGCTGACTGGATTTTTTAAGTAGTAAGTCATTTTCAGCAGAGAAGTAACACTGACATGGTAGGCTGTGTGGCAGTGGTAAGAATTGTATCAGACACAGAAATGTTGAAAATGTCCTGCCAACAACAGCCCTGTGGTCAAAAACTGACACAGCCTTGCAAGTCCATAAAACTTAGTTCCAGAACATTTGCGGCTCATCTCTGTATTTCTATGCAATTTCCATTCAGCCTTCGGATTCCTACTGCTGATGAGTGGTTTGCATCTTGTGGTATGGCCTCTATATTTCCACTTTTGAAAGTCTTTTTCAATTGGTGGATTGTGATACCTTTACCCCGTCCTGTAGAGTTTATTGGTGACGTCACTGACTTCGGCGGTTTTCTTCACAGCTTTCACAATGTCTCAGTCATCAGCTGCTGTTGTTTTCCTTGGCTGACCTGTTCTAGATGTGATTGTTAGTACACTACCGACATTCCAAATTGCTTTATTACAATGAACAATGCTTGTGAGATGGATTTTTCCTTTTATCTTAGATTCGAAATGGCTTGTCTTTCTTTCACAGATATCTCTCTGATATTGGTTTAACAACAAATGTGGACTTCACAGGCAAAGCCCAGGGCCCAAACCAAGAGTATTCAGAGCTGTTAACTGTTTAAACACTGAATCTAGCAGGGCACACCTGGGGAAAATCCTACGAGTCATATGTTCTTGAAAAATGTTTCATATAAAAGGTGTTGTATTCTTTCTTTAATAAGTCTTAATTTATAAGTCAAAGATGAAATTCCAGTCTATTGGTTTATATTTTCATCTTTTGACATGAAACCTTATTATCTCTAGCTCAAGGGTCACCAATGAGTTTTGTGTGTTGTTTCTGTGTCTATGTGGGTTTCTTCTGGGTTATTTCCTCATATCTCTCAAATATATGAAGACTTGATGTCATGCCTATGCTAAATTTTCTCTGATGTGTGAATATGCATGTGCACAGTGCCCTGTAGTGGACTGGCATCACAGTTGTGGTGTGTTACTGCCCCACACCCAGTATTCCCAGGAAAGTGTGTTTACTGAATAAATTAATGCATGAATGAATGCATGAATGAACGAATAAATTAATTAATATTTTATACCTGTTTTAACCACAGATTTCAGAATTTTTGTTATTCAAAATACTCTGTCACTTTGTTTACCCTAGTAATGTCACTTTGTCTGGCCAAACAGCCATATGTATCTGCTTGGCAAGAGTAGAGTACAGTTCTCAGTTTGCTTACACTTTTGTAAATATTTAGTTTTATGTTGAACTTACCCATGACTAATCACACATAAGACTTTATGAGGGCGCATAGACCAAGCATTCAGCAGTGCCATTAAGCAAGTAGAACAAGTATATGTGGAGACAAAAGAGATCTTTTAAGTAACACTGGTGGTGAAATGTAAAATAAAACTATTTACATGAATTAAAAAAAAATCTCAATTAGGGCACACATTTTTCAATAAAGTACAAATTACATTGTGATCCATGTGGCATGTTCAAGTAATGAACTGACAGCGACTGGTGGGTAGGCCTCTGTGCTGCAGTGTAGATAAATGACAGCACATACACCACAAAACCACATGCACCACAATGAAAATTGCCCCGTGGCTCCCATTTGCTGACAGACGGTGAAAACCTCAACTAAGATCTTACTCACTTATTCTATTTTCAAAACTATTTAGTAATCATTTTAAGTGCTTACACAAAAAGAGTATGTAGAAAAGGATGATGTTAGGATAATGGTTTAAACAGATCAATCTGGTTTGTTTACGTAAGAGAAAACAGTTTATTTATGAGAGAACATGCAGATGCCTTCTTTGATTGAGGCCAAATTATTTTTCACCCTAAATGCATACAGTTGACAAGACTGGAAGGATCCCTACACACGGTCTTAGGCGTGGGCTTGGGAATGTCGCTCGATGTCCGCTGAGCATACCTGAGACTGCAGTTACACCATGGCGCCTGGAGTCTCCTGGGTAGGGAGGGGGACAGACGGCAGGGCTGCCCAGACTGACTCCCGGCCTTTCTTCACATGTGAGAATGCCATTCATCGGCCCCTCCAGGACAGTATCGCACAGAGTCCTCACAGAGGCTCCAGCCCAGCCCGGCCAGTCTGGCAGTCTCGCTTGCACCGACCTTTATCAGGACAGAGATCACATTTTGACCTGAGGGTTGCTGGGACGAGCAGGTGAGTGCAGTTTGGATGGGGGAGGTGGTGGAGGGATATCAGACAGAGAAGTGGGTGAGCAGAGCCATCATCACTTCTAGCTCCCATTTGACTGATCCCTGCAGGAGATTAGTGACATGGCTCCCGCTCTGCCAGGGAAAGTGACAACACACCAGAACATGCAGCTGTCTACCTGTCTGAGGGCCCTCGATAAGATAATCACTCTGTCTCATTCAGCCTATATAGGAGAATGACAATCGAGACAACTCTGGAAAAGCTGACTTTTAAAGTATCTCTATATTATGGCCATGAATGTATTTGGCAATGAATTTGATAACTTTATTTTGATGTATTTAAATGAGATCATTGTGGATTAGTTTTGACTTACTAATAGATAGTGACAAAATTTGTTATATGTATTAAATGTTTCAAAATATAGGTTAATTATAACAATAAAATTGTAACCATTGTCAAATAACTGGTATAAGGAAAATACTATATTTTGGAACATGCTGCTGTTGGAAATAAATAAATAAATGATGTCTTGTAGCATAACTCTGAAATAATTTTTTTTACAACAGCGTGCCCAGTCACATGCCCTGTTTTTTTTTGTTTTGTTTTTTTATTACATCCTGCAGAATGTTTTACAGGTTATTGTGTTGTTTATGTTGTCCCAAAAACATCCCTGTGTTTCAGAGCAACTATAATAGACTGTGCTGTCAAATTAACTTGATTAATTACAAAATATTTGTCCTCAAAAGTTGATGAGTCCCCTCTTGTATATAGTATATCTGTCATGTTTGGGTATTAAATTTAATTCTATTTAGCCACTAAACCTAGAATCACTATGTCTTGTGTGATGAATCTTTGTAATGAGGGTGCAGGTTTGTGCTTTTTGAAAAAGTATGTTGTTGATCAAATGAGGTAATAACACAGTCAAAGCCACATGAACATGTGGAAAAAATATACACAACAAAGCTTCCAATTTTTTCCCTCTCCAGCCCACAACCAACTGTCTGTCATGAGGAATTTTAGCTTCATATTTTTCATCTGTCTGTCTTGAAAAGCCCTGTCATCTGGGGCTTGAGGTACAGTTTGCCAACACTCTAATGGCCCTTTATGGCCATACAATCTAATGTCTGTCCTAGCCGGCCCCTGTAATCCTGTTCACCTCTGTGGCTTACTGATGCTCGAGCTTAAGTTGCATTTTTTTGTTTTTATCAGGATTTTGCTGATAAATGCTATCAGCGAGGGAGAAATGAAATATGGGGGGTCTACCCCAAATCACAAGAGAGCGCAGTTATTCGGGAACTTTGTAGACTGATGTGAACAGTTGTTCGCTTGTTCTTTACTCCGAGGTCTTCCTGTTTTCATCATTAGCAACATTTTCTTTGTTTGTGTTCTGACAGATTATGTCCGGTTTAAAAAAAAAAAACTGTATTCTTTGGAAAAATGGAGAATATTTAATAGAAGCTTATTTATAATCATGAAACAGCTTTTTGGTAGTATAAAAATATCATAGCATCACAACATTGTTTGACAATATACTATAAGTATGACATTGTTTATTATAGTACATTAGTCATTGTCTCATATATACCTCATGGCTATGTTCTGATTATAATTGTTCGTACCTTTGATTTCTGCAAGCCCTTCATAACAAAGTTATTCCAGACAGGATTAATGGCTTTTAAAGCATAGCATGCAAATCTCAGATCTGTACAAGACCCAGGGCTTATATATTGCATATCAAATTACTATGATTAGTTTGTTTGTGTTGTAGTAGAAATGTTTAAGTTTGACATAATCATATGTTACCAAGATGTCTTTAACAATCTTGCTAGCCATACATAGGTCTGTGTTTAAGCAATGTTGCCTGATAACAGATTTCATTTTTCATGATGCCGTCATGTGAAAGTCACATTAGAGTTAGACCATTAATTTTACTATTGGTACAAGAAAGACACCATGAAAAAATTTACTGTTTATGAAATATATACAAAAGTATATGTGATATAGAATAAGGATATGTTTTATGTGAAAAAAATATCTTAATTGCACAATGTCTTCAGTCTGTAAACATTTCATATTTTTAGTGCACCACCTTAAATTACCACAATGGTGCATTGTAAAAGACATGGCAAACCTTAGTCAGCCTCTTTATACTCTCTCTCTCTCTTTCTCTCTCTCTCTCTCTCTCTCTCTCTCTCTCTCTCTCTTTCTCATGTTGGAATGACATTCTCAAGTGAACATCCCTCATCAAGGGGCTTACAGAGTAAGTGATAAAGTGTTCCACTCTAATACCTACCCGCTTCTCATCTGTCATCTATAAAGAGGATTGGAAATGCAACAGCATTCTTCAGGATATAATGATATCTACAGCACACAGGGGGATATTGTAGAACATATAAAAGGAAAGGAAAATGTCTATCTTCTGGGTTTTTTTTACTGCCTGGTGGTTATTATAACATCTGTTATATTTTTATATAGATTGTAGTATTTGAATTAGGAGATCCGCCATCTGAACATCACATTTGTTTGAGAGCCACTGTTTTAGGTGACTATGATGACTGCACATTTTAATAATCACCATGTGATTCGGAAATGCTAGTGATTGGGCAGATTGATAAATGAAGCTATCCTCATTTGGACTTAACTGCTTTGAGGGCCCCTTCAGCTCTGGACTTCATCCAGGAAAACCTCTAACAACCACTTATTAAGTAGTTAGACCAACAAGACTAGAGTAGTGGTCACCTGGCTATGTGTCAGAGAGGCCCGATTGGTTGCTGGTGGATGTTGGGTTCAGTAGTTTATGTGCTGGGAATCCAACATTGGACACAATGATCTCCCTTCTCCCATGAGCTCCGAAATCCTATGTTTGTACAGCTTGGTGGCTTGTTTGGAAATGTAATTATTACTATTTTACAAAAACATTCCCCAATGCCACTGACATGTCTCCATGTCTTCATCTGTCTTGGCCTGCGTGAGAGAGACAGACATTTATTTGGAAATTGGACTGGCAATAATGTTCTTTGTATTCTTTAGTCTATTGTCAGCATTTATTTGTAATTGGTCGTTCACATGAATTCAGGAAAGGTGCATTTTAATCTAAAGTTCTTAACAAAAAGTTTTCAGTGATTATCTCCAGGTGGCTAATGATAGTATTATTCAAATGTATTATATGTATTAATTATTTTTCTGCCTTAGTGAACCTCATTTTTCTACCTGATTGAATTCAGGTGTATCTAAAATATTCCAGTTAACAGGAAATGTAAAGGTATTTGGGCTTGTAATTATGACAATTTTTGAGATCTATTATGGATTCTCAGATTATATATTGAGACCAACAAGTTTCAAGGATTGTACAGCTAATGCGTGAGTATACTTTTGCAGAAGTATACTCACACATTAGTAACACCAAGGCACTTTCTTCATCACCACAAAGTGCTACAGCACAGCTCAAATTTATTCTAGGTACAGAAAAGAAACAAGAAAGACTATTGAAATGAACAGAGAACGTATTAAGCCTCCCCTTTGCATGGGCGTCAGGGCAAGAAACCAAGAATAATTTTCTAAGGTATAGCCCAAGGCTAGGGTTTGAGGCACTTAGCCAATGACAAGCTTTTAAAGAGACCAGAGCACCATGGGGTGACTGCGGATGAAACACTAGGTGGTGAAAGGGAAAGTGGTGATTTGTCATTAAGACTTTTCAAAGAGTAGTAAATGCTAAGGGTTCAATTTAGGAGATTTTTATTCCACCTCCGTTCAGAGTGCACCTTATTCCTGCTAAAATAGCTGAAATTGAACATTTTTCTGCTCTTTGCTTTTATGCCTAATGTCAATGTAAATATGGACAGCTTATTGTGCTATGTTTTTATGGGCATTCATTATTAATGCTAAGTTTCAAGGCTGTGTAATGTGTGGTGCTAGGAAAGCTAATTAATGACTTTTGTTTTCTTCACTTGCATGTTAAAACTTTGTTTTAATTAAACATTTTTATGCTTAAGGTTGTCTTCCTCTGGGGAAACCATTAGAGGTTCTATGTAAAGCTTTACAAAAGTGTGGGTTTTTTTATTAGGAAAGGAAGATAAAATACCTAATTATCCAATAAAACCTTAAAGCTTTCTTTAAAAAAAACCTTTTTAAAAGAATATATGCCTTTCTGCTTAATATTGACTTACTATTCAAAAGTCGTTCAGTTTGGTTTTGGTTTGCTGTCATATAGACTTTTTTAGTAACAATGCTTATGAATTTAATAATACATTCTTTCGATCAATTACGATCACTATTCCATTATAATACTTAAATAATACCTTGGTCAGAGTTGGTGGATCCAGAGCATGGGGACACTGAGTGTGAGGCAGGAACACCCACTGGATAAGATGCCAGTCCATCACATACACATTCATACCTAGGGACAAGGAGACAAGGAGAACCAGATAATAAAAGGAAAACCAGACAGTAAAACAATACTCATACTATTAATATGAGTGTTAAAAGTAACATACATGTTCTTTACTGAAATACAAGCAAATACACTGTTTCATTAAACAGCAAAATTATAAAAAAAAATCACAGAACCATCCAACAGTACAAATGATTCTTTATTGACTTTTTACTCCACCTTTCTAAATGCTTTTAGACTAGATTTTGATAAAGTGACTGATTTTGAAAACCATTTCTGTCACACATAGGTTACTATTTTTTAACTCGGAAACATTAAACAGTGAAACTGAATATATAACTCTGTAGCTCTGTACTGTATACCGGTATAACGCTATACGGCACTATAGAAAGCGAACTTCTGTCAACTGAAAAAATGTTGAAACCATTGCATTGCAATTATTCTTACAGACCTTAATTTTGTGCATTTCTTGTGGCAGTAATGATGTATATATAATATTTTAAAGTATATTAGTCAATGTCTCATAAATACCTTACAGCTACGTTCTGGCTATAATTGTTCATTTTACCTTTGATTTATGTCAAACATTCATAGCATGGTTGCTCAAAATGAATGATTTTTAAAGCATGGCATACAAACCTCAGATCTTTATAAGTTCCAGGGCTTTGACTTATTTGAAAAATATATGTCCAAGTATATCTTTTAACTTACAGTAGACTCCTGTGTTTGTGTTGTAATATAAATATTTATGTTTGGCCTAAGCATTTGCAAAATGTCATCAACATTTTTTTTGGTTGTATTCGGATCAGGGATTGATGTCATACTATTATTATTATTATTATTATTATTATTTGTTCAAGTTTTATTTGTATTATAGATTATATATATATATTTATATACTGTATATGATATATTGTGTATATGCTATACAGTGCTCATTCAGTCAGTTAGGACCTATAATTTGGAATGTAGCTGAGGAACTGTTCAGAAATTCAGGAGTCAATAATGAAGTTATGTTCAAGTTGCTATTTTTGTTGCCTTATTCTTCCAAAAAAAAAAAATACTGCTTTTTCCAGCAGCCTTGTTTTTCTCCAGTGCTTACAGAGGCATAGTTGTATGGGTCATGTAAAAAAAAAAAACAACAAGGCAGATCAACAAGACAGAATAGAAAATTGAGTAGATAAGAGAATTTAAATATTTCCCCTTTTTTAATGGTAGCAACATTAAAACTAATGGTATCCTAATAAATAAGTTACACTTCAATGCCTGTACAACTGAATGTAATAGAAAGAAATGTGTCCTTATCATTGGAGGGTAGAAATGGAGGTTATTTTTTTTCAGTGTCCAGCCTTATACAATATACAGCCTTATACAACTGATGTTCAAAATAGCTGATATTCCTCTTATTCCACCATGTTAGATGAGATATATAGCGCAGTAATGGGAGGTGTGCGAGGGTAATTACATGTGGTATCATTTTCTGATACATACAGCTGTGGCTCTGTGCCAGTACCTTCACCATTTCCTATTAAGTGCACTGATGGATATGCAAATGAGTGAAATCTTTTGTTCAATTAAGTGCCATTAAAACATGAATATTCAACAAAGTATTTGTTGCACAGTGAACACATAACGTAACAGGCAACAGCCAAATATTAGTTCTTTATTCTTCAAGTACGTATTCATTTCAGGATTTGCAGCAATGCACAGATATTCTTAATCTTTATAAATAAAGAAATGCATAAATAAAAATTAGCAGCCTATTTATAATGATGATGCCACAAATGATACTATATAGGCTATTTATGACAAGATCTATTGTTTATTGAGCATGAATGTACGTGAGTTTTATTGTCTCATAAACTGTCTCATTCTTAACAGAATTAAAACAAGGGAAAGGGTTTTTCTTTCTTTTTTCACTGGCATTCTTAGATGCTATCAAGTGCTTTTTTTATAGCTAACAGCAATCCCAGATTTTGTTTTAGTAGATAGTGAGTCATAGACCTTTTTGTGGAAAGCTTGTTTATTTGTTTCCTTGGAGGCTTTGTTCAGTCACTGAAATTGCCTGAGCCACAGCAAGCCATTTTAGTCCTAATATATGGTATATGTTTTTTAAAAAAGCATAAACATCCTTTTTTATTCTCCATTACACTGGTGTTATTAATAGTCTCTCTACTATTTTGTCTTTTAAATAGTCGTCTTCATCTTCCTCTCCTTGTCTTCTTCACCTAAGCATGCAAGCATCCTTTCTCCAAAGTTTGATGATCTATGGATAAGACCTCCATCGTGTGGTTGTGGAAGGGTAGTCAAAAAATATAGGTTTACTTGAACATTGGTTGAGGAAAAAGAAAAGTGTGGGGGCGTCAGCGGAGTGAACAAATGTTACATGCAGGGAGGACATACCCCAGATGACAAATAGGCCTGCAGGACAGCAAGGTTCAGCCAGCTGCTTGGCCTCTCAGATTTGTGATTGATGGTGTTGATGTTCTAAATCGGCCTCAGATACGCCAAGTACAGGAATCATAATAGCGGGCCTTTAGATTGAGGCTGGAGATAGTGGGGTAACGAGGGAGACAGACGGCGGGTTCCCAGAATGCAGCAGTGTATGGGATGAAGTGCCAGCTGTGAAAAGCAGACCACATTGATATATACATAACATCTTTCCGGTGTCTGAGTAATCCCATTATCAGACATATGTGGTGAAGATGGTAACTTTATTGTTAATGAAAGGTCGGGACTGTACAATTGGCTTGGCTGGATATCCCATCTGCACAAAACAATAATGCTTCGTAGCAATATGCTCAATAATGATGATTGGATTCATAAACTGTCTTGGGTCATATAAAGTGTCTCTGTCATCGCTCTTAATCTCAGAAGATCCTTTGGCGCAGAGATTATTGGTAAAACTGAGGTTCACTATGATATTCCCATGCAGACAACATAGTAAATTTCTAAAAGAGGAATAGTAAATATAATTTAATTCAGTTCAATTCAATTTTACTTCTATAGTGCTTGTAACAACAGACATTGACCCAAATTAGAAATATAGAATCGGATTATAGCAGCAATAGTGATGCTCAGTAGATAAGACTTCAGGGTATAAGGGGATAGATAATATAAACAAATTCTCATATTTGATACCAGTTTGAGCAGCCAAGGTATTTGCAAAAAATAAAAAGTTTTAGTGATAAAGTAACTGCATTATCAACTGGTTATCAAAGCCCTAGCCCAATCTAAGAATACCTGTTATCATAATTTTTAAAATGTGTTTTGTTTCATAATGTATTTAACCTTGTTTTGTTAACTATGACGTATCATGGTACAGACTGTTCCATCTAGCTCTCTAAATAGGGTGGAAAACCCCTTATGTAAAACCTTGCAACAAATGCTTTCCCATAGAGATTATCATATTTAGAAACTAATCAGTTTGCAGTTTAGGACCGGTATATAAAAGATATTTCCGTGTTTGAATTCATGCACCTGTAATCCTGGTGATGTGTCCTGAATATACATGAAAGTGAATTAAAAATGAAACTATTATCAGGATGTTAAGAGAGTAATAGCTCAGGAGAGAGAAAGCAATTAGTTAGAAAAGGAATATGCCCACCTATTACCTGGATCATCATTTTGGAAGCCAAAAATGACCACTCATATTGTAGTGTGCAGGCATTTTACAGGCTTTCGACTCTGTTCAAGAGACTTTAAAGAGTTTGCAATTATTAAACTTTGTATTGACCCTGCAGTTAAATGCTTGCGCGTGTCCATTATGTGGCAATCTCACATCCAGGATAATGGGCATTTTTCAGAAGAGTCAGAAGTCAAACTGTACACTGCATGAAAAGCAGTGTTAAGAGGCTGGCAATCTGTATAATTAAATAAAACCCAACCGAGTGTGTACACCACAATGCAACAGAGGGTTACTACATTTTAAATAGACTGCAAGGTTTTATGGGCTTTATGTTTGACAGCACTGAATGACGTACTGTTTGAAATGCTGCACATTACACAGGGCACGAACCTAAACAATCACCACTCAGCCACGCTAACTTATATGTTACGTTTTTATATTTTAATAAATCATAAAAAGTGGTTGAATACAACTGTGTGCCAAGCAAAACATCAATTTCTCCTTCTCAAGTTGTCATTTGGCATTTGTTGCATATGAGTAACAAATGATCCTTCACAAAAATGAAGGCTCCTAATAGCTTTTACCCGTTTACAAGTTTTTCTACTAATTATCTTTATTAGCACTTGTAAAAGGCCTGTGTGCTCTGAGAAGGCCGTGGTTGTTTAGAGATAATGGCTGTACAGCTTTCTCTGTCTGGAGTGTTGACGTGCTGATGTCTTTCTAGCCTCAGGCCAGTTAGATTGGCGTTCATGAAGCACCCTCATTGTTTATAGCAGACGCCCCCCGACTTCTCCCCTTTGCCCCTCCTTCAGAGCAACAGACACTGCAGCTCTCTGACTGCGTGATCCCTTCATGTGCACTGGTGAAATACAGATGCCCAAACCTGGCTCTGTTTCAGCCAGGCTTGTGTATATGCATATAATTTTCACCCAGCTGTCTCAAAGCCCAAGATTCTTGGGTAATTTGGGGTACTTTTTTCTCTTGTTGCACTTGATCACACATACAAATATACAAGCCCGCTTTCATATCTGCACACATTTACACTAGTCATAGAATTATGTGAGTTTGGTTTAAAAATGCAGTAAGTCGAATAAAAAGGAAGATTGTAAGTTGCTTTACGAATTATACATTTGTATTTTGAAGTAATTCTTATTTACTTATTAACCAAATAGTAAGTATTTTGTCTAGCTAACATTTGTCTGCAGTACACGTGTTAACATAAGTAAGCAACACCATGCTGGCACACTGTTATAGGAAAACTAATGAGCGGTGGGGCGGTGTTATGCAGCCCTACACAAAGTGGAGTTATTGTTCCACCATGAACTTGATTATTTTCCTATACTAGCACACCCTGAAGTGTTTCATCCCATAGTAATTTGCCAGTACATGGAATTTTTCCATTTCCAGATATACATATTCATTTAACGTTTTGTTAATGTTGTGAAATGTCCACAAGACAAATTAGTTCCTGTTATTACTCACAATACTACATGTACAAACAGCCTCTCTTTCTCTCTTTCTTTAAGTAAATAAGACCATGTAGCTTTTCATGTACATTACTGCAAGAAATCAGTGTCCTCCATCTTCGAAGGCTTTCTCTAATATCCGAAAGTCACAGCTTAATATCTGTCTGCTATAAAGCTTTATGACTGAAGACTCTTTATTTAGATTTTTATTTCTTCATGTCTGTTGTACACATCCCTGCAAATAAGCCGTTACTATAGAAACAATTGTGTTTGCACTAATTGTATTGACGACACAATGATATTAATTAATATTAAGCTATTGTCAGAGCAGCTGTTATAGAAAATTAATCAATAATTTGTGATCTATCAGAAAAATGCACTGGGGTTTAACATACTACAATATAACAGTTGATCAATTGTATATCTTTGTTGAAATAACGGCATATTAGTGATTTTGTTGTTTTCTTCAATTTAAAAAGTGACATTCTTGAAACAGGAAAAACAGGAATTTGTCTGTAAGTGCGTGTGCCTATCTTTTCCTGTTTGTTTCCTGGAAACCTCTTCAGTCTTGACTATCAGTTTTAAAATCTATCGGTGTGGTTTGTAATCGTACCTTCTTTCATCCTCTGGGTCAAACTATAGTAAAGCAAACAAATAACTCTCCAAATAGATTATAATGAGGGATCATAAACTAAATAAACCTTGTAGTCATGTGTTTCTGCCTTGTTCTCGTTCATAGAGAAGCTATAGCGTCATATCTGGCTGTGTGAAATCCCATGATAAAGTGCTGCTAATGTAAATGTGGAAGTGAGGGCACGATGGATCAGATGTTTTCCTTGTTAAAGTGTGTCGCTAAATGCCACCAGCTCTTCCACCAGGAGGACCACATACATTGCAACTAATCTATTCCATAACTTATCAACATGTGTAGCCCATTAATGTCGTCTGTGGAGAACACCATAGAGACACCCAGGCCTGGGATTTTTTGGTGGTGGGAGCAAATCTGTTTGGGATTAAAGAAATAACAATGTGGGTGACACAGAGCCAGCCAAAATTCCAGCTATGGCAGAGAAACCCCAAATAAGCAACTGCAGAATTTGTTGACATTGCTTTGTAACAACTAGCCATTAAGATGGATTTTTTTTTTGCTCAGAAAAGATTGTCTTTATCATATAGTGACTCAGTTACCCTCACTTTGCCTATTTATTCCTTAATCATGGCACTTTAAACTGAGAGATCAGTGATGTACATGACATAAGTCACACAATAAACAGTACAAATATATGGCTTAAGCTGCCATTGTCTGGTGTCTCACAGGATGCCTTGTCCGTTTATGACAAGCAAAAGTGGTGCAGGCATTATTTCAAGCCTAAGAAAAGCAAGAGCCTAAATTCCCCTCTCTAGTGTCATTTTTAAATTCCTCGCCTGAGACAGAGGTCAAAGGGGACCCTGTGCCTGTTCTCCAAGGACTCTCCTATTCACCTTGTGTCGCCCTCCCTCACCCACTGTCACCTCCCTGCTTTGTCATCCCATCCCTGTGCGGCTCTCCCATTGCACTCCGGCTCGCTCTTGCTTCCTTTTTTCTGCTGCCCTCTCTGACAGCTCCTTTCATCCATTGTCCTTCGCCGTGCCTTCAGATCCAAGCCTCCTACCTCAGAGGCTGCAGTGGTTGGCAGCTGTTTAAGGTTCTATATCAAGATAATGAAAAGGATTGATCTTAGGGGTGCATCAGTTTCCCTTACGATAATGGTCTAAATAAGCCTTGTGTCGGAAATACAAAGAACTCACTTCTGAGTGGAAAACACTGAAAGCAATGGTTTAACATTATGAACCATGTTCACCTTATGATTAATTAGCGAAATACTGTGCATTGTGTACCTATGAACAGTCTCAAATTTAATACATTGTATTTTCTGTAAGATTGTGCGATTTAAGCTATGTCTGTTGTTTGTTTGTATATGCCTTTCAATTAATTATGGTTATGGTTACATATTGGTATTTAAAATGATCCACTTCCAGGTTCAGTGCTCTGTGCCAGCCCAGTCATATTCCTGATATGAGTCATTTTAGTGCTGTTGTGATAATATCGACCATTAAATGTTCATGAGATGTGGGCAGCATTCAGAAATGATCAAGAACCAAAATCCTGATCAAGAACCAATGTAGAGATATTTCTACAGGTGTGTGCATGTGTGTGAGACCTGATTGCATTCCCCTGCAAAGGCCACTTCCAGATCCCACATGCTAGCATATTACCGGTTTCCTCAGCGCACTGCCACAGTGCACCCTGCTTGTTAGTGCTAATGGATCAGCTTAGCACAGATCTGGCCCTGTTGACAAATGCCCTGTCAGACCTGCACATGTGAGAGCAGACTCCAACCACAGGTGTCTCTGTCTTGTGTCCTCCATTACAGCACAGCCATGCACACTCTCTCTCACGTGCCTCAGGCCAGGGCTTCCATAAGCGCTCCTATGGGAGAAGCAACGCGGCTGTTAATGCAGATGTAGCCAGTGTGCGTCCGTACGCTCCAAACCTGCACACATGTGATACCCCCCTGTCTCATACACACTCCCCTCCACCCGTAACGCTGTTATTTTTGGCTTTGCTTAGGACATATGTCATTGGGGAGAGTGTGCAGCACATGGTTAATTAAGCTACCTCAAAGTAAGCACACACAGAAAGAGAGAGAGATATTTATTACGGCTGCTCTATACCAGCTTGTCACGAATAAATGTCTAGGCACCACAACAAAGTGTCAGTGAGCCCTAGGAGCAATGTCAAGGGCTTGATTCATAACTGCAAAATATTCACACAAAGGAAGTCTCCTCCTCCATCTTGTCCTGTACGTATTTATTTGTTGTAATCAGGTCAACATAGTAACATTTGTCTCGTGGTGCTTGCTTTCCAGTTTGCAGGGAGAAATGAATTGCATCTGTGTTTACTATATCTGCTGATGTGTGCTCATTTATTAGGCCCGTTCCAGAGAGTTATGCAAGTGGCAGTTCTCAGTTTGTTTGATTTTAGGCTGAAAGCCAATTAATCCCAGTCTCAGAGTGGTGCCTTGTTGAGGGGGGTTTGCTTCACCGTTTGTAGCAACGTTTCAACTGAGCTTGCTCAATCTCTAAACTTGCAATCAAGATACATAACAGTGAAATCAGTATCACCTAGTTCCCTGTATCAAAGCATCATGCTGATTTTAACACCATATTAGTGCTGTTGTACTTTTCTTACACCCCCTCATCCAACAGGTCATCCTCCTCTTCCTGGGTGTGTGAGCTGTGGGCAGGCTGGTCGGAGGCATGTGATAGGCATTAGCCCAGGGAGAGAAGTCCAGATCATTATGTTTAAGAGCTTTGCAATGCTTATTAACAGCTTTCCACCATACAGCCCTGGCAGGGGCTCCTGGCTCCTGCAGCCTCTGGCCCGGCTCACTTCCAGCCTCCTCTTTCTCTCTGCTCTGCAGTCACTCTCTAACCCTGACAGCTCTGCAGCCCCCACTGAACTAAACTACAGGCGCAGGGAGCACTGATTGTTCCCTTATGGCTACATGGAGTCATCTTGAAGGTAAAATAATTTCAATATAATGTGTTCAATAAACGTCACTGCTTTTTAACCTCTAAAAGTCTCACTTATTCATCTTTCCATATTTTTTTCTTAACTGTGATGAATTGCAGTAGACAAGGCATGGAGTAACAAGAGTGAGGAATATACGTCTGGATCCTCTGATAAATCCTGGGAGTTTACGGGGTTAACCTGGATGTTGCTCAGGCTCTGATACAGGAGCAAAACACATTGGTTGAGTTCCTTAATGTTTAGATATTACCCAGACACATCTAGACAGTCTTTCTTCCATAATGTGGACCAGGTATTGGACTCCTGTTATTCCCATTAGACCATTTAAACCCTTTATAACTGACATTTGAACTTTATATATCAGTTTTTACATTAGACAATCATTATTCTGCTGTTAGGTGTTTAATTGTTTTACATTTTTGAACATGAGAAAAACAGGATCATCAATTATATCAAATATCAGAAAGTGTTGATTCATTTTCTATAACATTTATTATATTAAATTATTAAATTATTATACTATAATAATTTCATTTGGAAGCAAGTCACAGATTTATAACAACTCATTCACATGCTTGTGTATGGTTAAGACTTTCTGTAATACAAGACTAATAATAAATAGATTCTTAAAACATCACTGTAAAGAGATCTTAAGTATCAGCACTTTATAACAGTCTGAGGTAGAACCGTACCTGCTTTATACCACATGAGAATGTTTAGGGTAGAGGGAATTTGTGTTTTCTCAATAACAATCTGCTATTTTATATTGTATTAATTTCAAGGCAGAGGCAAAACTAGCCTGGTGAAAAAATGATAGATAGGTTGTTTTGTTGCATTTCTATATTGGTAATAGTAATAGTAATAGTAATAGTAATAGTAAAGTATAAAATGCATGGTGTGTCATTCTTTAAAAAATAAAAATGATGTGTATTGGTATAAGAGAAATAAACGTGATCATGTTTTATTCACACATTATGTTTATCTTTTTACAGTTG
>JAOVVF010000029.1:6240737-6253101 GCA_028565595.1 Duopalatinus emarginatus | reverse complement strand
GACAGAGAGAGAGAGAGAGAGAGAGAGAAAGAGAGAGAGAGAGAGAGAGAGAGAGAGAGAGAGAGAGAGAGAGAGAGGTACTAGTTTACTTGACGACGTTGTTGCATATGAAATTTACCCTGTTACCCCTCAGCACTGTGTACAAGTACCAGCACGCCTCACACACCGCATCTCTCTACTCCACTCCACAAGACATTAAGACATTGCTTACCTCCAGAGCCGGATAGAGGCCGTGGTCTCGGCGCGGTGCAGATCCCGCGGGGAATACGGGTAGTCCCGTGCACTGTTCGTGGTTGAGTAAGCAAATTCAGGTGTGAAAGTGTTTTGCACAGCCCGACACCTCTTATATATTGGCCGCAAAATTAACCGTTATTACTGTCACTGTTTAGCGATGGTGAGCCAAAAAAAGCCTTCTGCAATCAAGAACCAAGCGCATCTTTGCAAATTATAGATAATTGTAAATGTCCAGATTATGATAATGGACCCCTAATCCTGGTGGAAGTATAATTATTGTTGAGCGTTATACAGTTGAAGCTAACTGTCATTATTCATACACCATTTGCGGAGGGATTCGCTGAGTGGAAAATGGTCAGTTGGAATTTAACAAGGCTCTCGATATAATGGCATAGGAAGTAAGTGTGTGTGTGTGTGTGTGTGTGTGTGTGTGTGTGTGTGTGTGTGTGTGAATGCTTAGGAGTGTAATCAGGGATAAACATAATAATCCTAACACCAGTTTTAATGTTTGCACATCAGGACTTTGCAGCTTGTATGGTATCTTTCAGTTTCTCTCTTTTATAGTCTCTAATGATATTGATATTGTTTTTAGTGTTTACTGTGTGTGTTTGTGTGTGAGCGTGTTTGTGTGCTTGTACGTGCGTGTGCATAGGCGTACGTGTGCGTGCGTGCGTGCGTGTGTGTGTGCGCGCGCGCGCGTAAGTGTATATGAGATTTGAAGGATGCTGACCTCAAAATTACAATTGCACATTAGAGTATTTATATCTGTAGAAACCTGAAGGTAGTACCTGAACATTAGACATATCCTTAATATTTATGTGATGTCCCACTGAGATGTTTTATAAGTGGTATTTCACTTGTGCTGTCGTACAGTTTAGATTAGACAAGATTTATGCGTTACCCTATAAGAAGAGCATCTGTGTGAGCTGAGTTGTAGCCGGATGTAGACGAGTCCTCACAAGCAGTCTCTTTCATACTGGTCTCAGAAATTACAAACAGACAAATGTAGGCCACTGTTGGCCACTGACTGCAACGTTAAAGACATCCAAAGTCTAATATCCCAAATGGCTTCAATAATTATACGAATTGTTTACCGTAAAGAATGGAAAACTATCTCTGGTTAGGTCTACTAAAGCTATTAAAGGTAATTAGATAGATAATTAGTTCAATCAAGATTTTTTTTTTGCTGTACTTTATCACAACAACAACAACAACAACAACATACTACTACTACTACTACTAACAATAATAATAATAATAATAATAATAATAATAATAATAATAATAATAATAATAATAATAATAATAATAACCCTTGATAGAAACATGATAGATCATCATACTAACATGATAGAAATTGCACAATTCTTGAACTTGAACTTTAAAGCCATGAAGGATATCTACTGAATTGTGTTAATGAGACCTGGACTCAACGACAAGCAATATTAAAACTGCATAACGTTAACATCCTTAGACGTCTCCATTTGAAGGCCTAAATCTGGTATAGGTCTACTGCATCATTAATATAATTTATGTGATCCTGCTGTTTGTATTTCAAGTTTAATTCTGGACCAGGTCCAACTAATATCCATTTACCAAAATAGCAGAGTAAATTCAGAAAATGTAAACGCGTTCTCAAAAATTGCTTCATCAGATATTTATGGCGAGAGTCCTAATAGACGAGCGTTGAGTTTTATCATGAATGACCTATTTAACAGTTGTGTAAAAATATGACAGACTCGAAAAGTAAATGTTAAAAAAAAGCACGTAATTCCTATATTTATTGTAGGTTGCTCTTAATGATATGGCAGGTCCAGATATGACAAGCGTAGAGGTTTCAATTTAAGGCACCATTGAGAATGTGTGAGACTGTAGTCCATGAAAAACATTTAATAAGTCTTCCAAATGTAAATAAATTACATGCACACATTTACACATTATACACGGTTTTTTTCTGTGACTGTCAAATCAGTACATTGCATATTCTTCAGAAAGGAAAAGAAAAAATAAACATCAGTCCGATACAACCGAGTATTAACACAAAATTCAGTACAACGTTCCTGATCCGAGAGCCAGAGAGTGCTGTAACGAATTGGGGGCCTGGAGATCAGAATTCACCGGACCGACGGAGGAAAACCAAGAGCCGGCGCTTTCCAAAAACGAGGAGGTGGCTGTGTTGATATTTTGGGCTTGGTGGTGAGGTCTGGAAGGAGCTTGTGAGTCCCACACAGCCGGAGACTGGGGGGAGTTACACGCCATCGGGTCACTGGAACTGGGGCTGTGCTCCGGGGGAGGAAGATCTCCGTTCTTCATGATCTTCTTCAGTTTAGACCTTTTGTTTTGAAACCAGATTTTCACCTGCAGATAAGGGAAATACATAAGGTGAACAATAATAAGTAAAGACATTAAAATGAAAGGTGCAATAATAATAATAATAATAATAATAATAATAATAATAATAATAATAATAATAGAAAAAAGAAGACCGCTTTCAGCCAAATAGGCTTACATTTTATTATTAGGATTTTAACAGCCATCAATATTTATAAAGATTGTTTTATCTGTCAGTTAACTTTCAGATATGAGTTACATAGTAAATACTGTGACTTCTACTATCTAGTCAACATACCTGTGTTTGTGTGAGCCCCAGAGACGCCGCCAGCTCGGCTCTCTCCGGCAGTGCGAGGTACTGAGTGTTCTGAAAGCGCCTCTGCAAAGCCGCCAGCTGGAAACTGGAGTAAATAGTGCGCGGTTTGCGGACTTTCTTGGGTTTTCCATTGACCATTCTTATTTCTGGCTCGACAGTCTCTTTCTCTACAACAAATACGAAAGAAAGGAAAATAGACATGAATAATGGGCAGTCGGGACAAGGAAATATTTCGGCGTGGTAAAAAAAAAAGTCATTTTAAGTTTTCGTTTAGGAAAATAAAAAAAACAAGACTGTGATAAAATAAAAATGATTTAGAGCTTGATATAATGGTCCTATCATATTTCCCGATATTTTGGATATAATTGCAAACGAATTTTCTATATGAAGATTAAAAATCAGACATCACAAACAAAGCCGCTTTAGTGCATTTTGCAATTGCTTTATTTTGCTTAAATAAATAGTATAATGATAATAAATAAAATACAGAAAATAGCAAAATTGTAAAATTGTTGCTACCTTGCGGGCTTGGCTGTGATTGCACTCTGCTGTAGGATCCGGCATACTGATGATGGTACGCAGAACTCGGGTACGAGCCATAGTCAGCGTAAGATTTCGCGGAATAGTTTCCAGCAGCAGGTCCATTAGCTCCGTGATACTGGTACGGATAGCTATTGAGAGGTTTTCCATACGAGCCGGAGTTGGGTGAACAGTAGCCGTGGTGAACCCCTCCGGCGGGGCTGTAGTAGCCTGAATCCGTGGCTGTAGACTCGGGAAGAGTGGGAGATTCCTGAGACGGGTGATGCATGGCGGAGAGCTGAAAAGCGTTCTGGAAATTTGCAGGCTTGAAACTAGGAATCCTTCTGTCGAATACTCCAGTCATAGCGCCGTGTCCTCTACTCTCTAGACCTGAAGTTTACACTGCCATCGTGGGTGTGGGTTTGTGTGTGTGTATGTGTGTGTGCGAGTGTGTGCTTCTGTGTGGGTGCAGGCGTCGGCGCTCTCTTGAAGACTGCTCTAAACCCCGGAGCAAAGACTTGGTTAAATCCTCAACTGCGCTGTTACGCACTGCAGGGAGGATCCACGATCCTGCTCCATTGGCCAAAACGCACATACAACAGCCACAAGTCTGTAATCGTGAACATTAACTATTTTCAAAGGTACAAAAAGGTTTTAACTGTAAGCTAAAGTGTTTACAAATAAATAATGTTATAGAAAAAAATAATTATTATAACATATATATTATATCCAATTTATTTCATATACCTTATATGAATGTATGTACTCATTTATTAATAAATCTGGTTTTTTTTTTTTTACATTAGTCATTATGTACACAGTGTGTGAATAGCCACAAGCTTAGTTAAATTTAAATTATATTACAATAAATAGTGTAAACCTTCATATAATGTTAAAGGTGCCACGTTATCCTTACTATATCCATTAGTTAAGTGGGAAAGACTTGGCCTATTATTCATTATTTACCAGGACCTATATTAAGTTAATATGTTTGTTCAGTGGCACAAATGCAAAAACTGCAAATATAAAATAAGCTACCAAATCCTGGGTTTAATAAAGCTCATGTTGGGTGCAGGAGATGCCAGGACCAAAAAATGTACTAACAGTAAAATAGTGCCATCTTGTGGTGGGAATAAAAGTATCAGGATCAGTATCAATCCAAAGCATAAGTTTATAGAAAATAAATAAACAAATAAACATAAGCAATGTACAATTTACAAATAATGTTCTGCAAATAAATAATCATTAAATATCTCTAATAACAATTATTTAAAAATAACCTAATTATTTAATTATTTAATAATTTATCTATAGTATATGCTTGGTCCAAATACCTATATCAAAACTAATAAATTAAGTAGTTTAATCAGACGGACGGACGGACGGGACGTGTACGATGTATGACGTCACATGAGTTCAACTGAGTTTTCCTACCCGTATAACGACTAATCCCCACCTCCTTACGACAACCTCCCTCCTGCTTTGTGATTGGCTCGCTGTAACTAGCCTCCTGCACCGGGACTGATAATCATTAATCGTCCACCTTTATTATATATTAGGATAAATTATAATACTTTATCTGCAGTCTGGTGGGGAAATGCTGATTAAAGCACCCTCTTTATGTTCAACTGATTTCAATGTGCAGTGATATCATACATTAGTTGAATGTGCTGAATGTATATTTAGGCTACATGGGAAAGTCGCCCCTACTAAGATGGCGCCGTTGTTGACGTATTTGAATGGCCGACATCTTTGTGAACGGCCGACTTCTGTGAATGGTAGGGGCGGGGCTTATCCGAATACGGGTGGGAAATGGCTGGATTCAGATTTGTCGAGTACACAGCAGGTCGTGTTGTGACGGGGGATGGGAGTGGGGGATTTCTCTCGCGGTCTCGTAGTTGAACTCTTGTGTGTAACGGTGTTTTCTTTGTGAAATCGGGCTCTGCAGCCGATCAGTTCCGTTTGCTGCTCGCGGATGCACCTTGCGACGACTGAAAAGCGAAAATAATCCGCGCGCGCACGGCGAGGTCTGCTACAAAACAGCCGAAATGTATTCGAGCGAAGCAGAGAGCGGTGGTGAGTAACCGCTACAGCGCGAGCGCACTGCACTGGCTAACGGCTAGCTAGCTAGTTTGGAATTGTTATGCTAACTGCTGTGTCTGTATTCACCAACTACCAACACTCTGGCCCAGTAAAGATGGTATTTCTACTACCCTTAAAGCAGGAGTAGTGCGTAAAGTCATAAACTAGCAGATTGTAGAGGTGTATTTTAAACCTGCATGTTTGTAGCACTTGGTATGTTATTGTTAGCAAGCTAAAGGAGTCTTTCAAGTGGCTGTTGCTAAGTCGCTAGCTTGCAAACTTGCCCGAGGTGCTTGCTGTCTGAGGTGTTTAATGTTAAGTAGCATGTGTGTAATGAAATGAAGAGAATAGTTAATAATTAGTGTGAAAGCTAGTTAACTAACCTAGGTGTAGCTGCTAGGTAGCTGCTAACCACTGCTGCTAGGTTAGCTTTATTCCAGTGTAGCAACAGTAGTCAAGCGATGTGTTTCCCACATTAAAGTCTTCCCCACTTTACCTATTTGGTGCTGTAATTATTTAATAATTCATTGGCGTTATGATAATTTATCTGAAATAAACTTAACAGCTTAAACTTTTGTCTTTGCTTGTTAAACATGTTCAATAAAGATTATTTTAATTATGCCAGCCATTATGCTTTTAGTGCTGGTGTTAGAGGACTAGCCTGTGTTTAAGTTAGTGAGAGAAAGAGGTGAGCTTTATAAAGTGAGAAGGTAAACTGTTGATGGTGTTAAATAACTCCTCCAGCTTCCTCCATGAGTTTCACTTAAGTACTTTTCATGTAAGTTGATCTTATCACTAAGATTACACACTAGAGGGCACTAAGCACACATGCCCAGAGCAGTGGGAAGTTCATATTCACAGCGCCTGGGGAGCAGTTGGGGTTACGTACATGCCTTTCTAAAGGGCACTTAAGTCGAGTCAGTTACAGGGCTCAAACTGGGTACCTTCTGGTCCCAGGGATGGTTCCTTAACTATAATCCTACAGCTGTATAGTTTTAAGCCCCCCCGATCCAAGATCTCTCACTTCAACTAAGATTCAGACTCAGTGTGATATCTTGGATCAGGGGGTGTTTAACTAACCGACTGTAGGCTTATGATCAAGGAACAAACCCTGGGACCCGAAGGTACCCGGTTTGATACCTGCAACCAACAAGACTTGATTAAAGTGCCCAGGAGCAAATCACCTAACCCCTACCTGCTCTCTGCAGGGGCACCCTACCTGCTAGGGGCAGATAGGGGCATGTGTGTACTCAATGCCCTCTAGTGTGTGTTCACTAGTGTGTATGTGTACGTTTACACATGCAAATGTGAGAAGGTCAGTCCCACTGCACAGCGGGCAAAAGAGTAGTTCATTTCAAATATTACACTTAAAAAATTATGCATGGACAGCAATATAAAATCCTTGCACACAAAGGTCCAGCTAAAATGACTGAACAGTGGCAACAGTTACCTTTTAAAGCATAACCAATGTTTTATTAGATCATGACGTCATACATAGTTATATTACATCTTGTTGTATTATGCAGATTCACATTTACACTTGACTATGAACAGATTAGATGTCTGATTTGTGTATAAGTGTAGGAAATAAGTGTATATTTCTCTGTTCAACCTGCTGGACATTATGTTTTGTCATGAAATTCTTTTAAGCTATGTGCTCACTTCTGTAATCGGAGTGGAAAATAAACTGCCATATAAAAGTCTTTGAAAACCAAATTAAGATGCCTTCAGGTAAATAATTAACATAAATATGAGATTGGATAAATTGCAACATGGGGTTTGTTACAGACTCATACGTTGATCATTTCTACCACAATCATTTTTAGTTTGGCTCAAGCTGCTAAAAACAGACCACCAGTTGATGACCCCCACGCTAAGAAAATGCAGGTTTTAGATTTTTGGGTCGTTATATTACTAAATATAAACATAACAAACGTAAGACTTTGCCGTTGAGTGGTGGAAGCTAAGCCAGATGCTGTTGCAACTTTCTCTTGTGATACATTTTGTACAAAACTGAACAGGTCAGACTGTTACAATATAATTTTATTTCACTTCATACTGATGAATGTGTAGGACATGGTACAAACCATAAGCATATCATTGTTAACTTAGTAGTTTAGATGTGCAAGTTATTTTGGATTTGTAATTGTAAGAGCATTTTCAATGTGGTTTAGGTGGGGTAGATTGCTAGACATTTACGCTGTTTCTGTGCTCTTTAGATAAAGAATTGCGCGTCTGCAGTGCTGATCAGGTTAAGATCCAGTTTGGCGTGTACAGCTATCTTCCATATGTGTTGCGTTTCTGGGTGTGATAAACTGGGCTGTGACTTTTTTTTTTCTTTTGCCATTTTGTCAGGTTTTTTCAAGAGCCTGCCAACCATCTGGTGCATTAACTATTAATAATAATTATTATTACTATTATTGATTATTTTTCTGTAATAGCTCACACAGGCATGTTTAAAATCCTAAGACGTCTTGTGTGACTTCAAGTCTGCATTAAATACATACATACACTGTAGTGTTTCATGTATATGCCTGCAGAGCATAAGCATGCTAGATGAGATTCGGTTTGACATAAAATGCCATGTTGATTTTGCAGAAGATGTGTATAAAGGTGGTCTCTTTTTTTTCTGTTTGTTTTTTTCCCAGTGAATTCTGTTAAGCAGCACTGCTAATTTTTTTTCCCCAAAACCATTTTCACACATTTTACAGTGTTTTTTACTAAATTCATGCAATGTAAATATAGTAAATGCAGTAAAGATTACCTCAGTATTTGGTCTATTATATGCATTATGTATTATGATTCGTACTAGTTCATAGTTAAAATAATTAGATCTTTTATTTCCTAAATATAAACAATTAACACAGCAAATAAATCTGCTACATAAACTTTTTTTAATATCTTAATGAATAAGAATACAGCTCATGAATCTTATCTGTTCACTCCAGCAGCTCCTCAGTCTCCTCCACCACAAGAGTATGTGTTCAAACCACCCCAGAGGCCAGACTTTGGCACCATGGGTAGGACAATCAAACTGCAGGCTAACTTCTTTGAGATGGAAATCCCTAAACTGGAGGTGTACCATTACGACATTGACATCAAACCTGAGAAGTGCCCACGCAGGGTCAACCGGTAACTCGGGGCTCTTAAATCAAACCTCAGAATTAGAAAGTAATAAGATTGGAGTTTCGTATCTAAACCCATCTTTTGTTTTTCAGTGAAATTGTTGAGCACATGGTCCAGCACTTTAAAACGCAGATCTTTGGCGACCGAAAACCTGTGTATGATGGAAGAAAGAATTTGTACACGGCAATGCCCTTACCCATAGGGAGAGACAAGGTGACTTTCTAATATGTTTGATTTATGCACCTGGATGTGAAATGACATCTGTGTAGCAATCATTATAGCCATTAATGTAAAACCAAAGGAGTATGTGAAATTTTGTCCTAGGTGGAGCTGGAGGTGACGATCCCTGGAGAAGGGAAAGACAGGAGCTTTAAAGTGGCCATAAAGTGGGTTTCCTGTGTGAGCCTACAAGCTCTTCATGAAGCACTCTCTGGACGGCTGCCAAGCATCCCGTTTGAGACCATTCAAGCTTTAGATGTGGTCATGAGACATTTGCCCTCCATGAGGTCAGTTGATGTATTTTTATCTCTTATGGATAAAATCAGATATTTAAAGCACATGTTTCTGTTTAAGAGCCCAGGCGTTCCTGCTCCTGAGTGGCACAATAGAAAAGTGTCGCTATATCATCTGTAGTTCACAAGCCAATCGTGGGCTTCTGTGAGCTCATGCATATAGATGTGAGCAGGAACACTTTTTCAGAGTGTGTTAAACCACCCCTGATGTTGCATAAGCAGCCGTTTGAAAGATGCAGTGACCGGCTACACGTGATAGACTTCACCATCTTTGGTTGCTGTTGTAGTATAGGGGAGAGATGCCTGATAGGTGGGAATTGGGAATTGGACATGTCTGAACAAGAGGGAAAATCAGAGAAAGAATCCTGCCATTCCCCACTGAGTAATTAAATCTGTCTTCTCAGAATCTCTCAGATTTTATTCATGCTATGTTCTCAGTAGATATAAGGCATATTTTATATGGCATTTTTCATGCATTGTTTAATTAGATTTATGAGCAATTGTAATTTGCAGTTCTACCTTGCATTCATTAGTGGGCCTTTGACCATTGACCACATGAGGGCACTATTTGGTCATTTTGTAATCTTGTAAATCTGTAACTCACCAATCATAAGATAGGACTTTGTTGAGGAGCCTCTGGATAGATTTGTGTTAATAATAAATTGAAATGGGTTTGACCTAGCAGGTGTACACCATTAATCTGGTGTCTTACATTTTTCTTCATCTTTACACATGCACAAGTGTAAGCTGATGGAGTAGGAGAAGTTCATCTTCAGCTTTAACTCTGATGAGGATGAATTGAAAGAGAACAACTTTGTGTGTCTAAAACCTCCTGAATAAGACTTATAACTTATACAATAAGTATTGTAAACATTTCTTCTACATTAAGAAAATGTAATTTAACTCATTTGAATCTTTACCTCAGGTACACACCTGTTGGCCGTTCATTTTTCACACCTTCCGAAGGCTGCTCTAATCCTCTCGGAGGAGGACGGGAAGTTTGGTTTGGCTTTCACCAGTCTGTCCGTCCATCTCTTTGGAAAATGATGCTTAACATTGATGGTGCGTCCAGTCAACATGTTTAATTAATTTTTGTTTTCATCAACGTAGACATATAGATATCTACATTTGTCTGCTTTTTTATTTGTTGTATTAGTATCGGCTACGGCATTCTACAAAGCCCAACCGGTGATTGAGTTTATGTGCGAGGTCTTGGATTTTAAAAGCATTGATGAACAACAGAAGCCCTTAACAGATTCCCAGCGAGTCAAGTTCACTAAGGAAATAAAGGGTAAATACACCTTGTAAATCGGTTGGTTTCTGCATTTAAAGCACCACATTGGTATCTGTACTTTATCCTGGTTTGTGCCCTCCTGCAGGTCTGAAGGTAGAGATCACACACTGTGGACAGATGAAGCGAAAATACAGAGTTTGTAATGTAACCAGGAGACCAGCCAGCCACCAGACGTAAGAGCTCTTTTTCATATAGCCTGCCGATTTTTATTGCCACTTAACGTTTAGTATTTATTTTGTTAAAAGAGAAACCAACTGATAAGATGCATTTTAAAATGGTAAAACTATTTAAAGTACCAACAGGTAATGTATGCAACATCACTTATACTCGCTCCAGTGTTAGGATGCACTGTATGCCGCTACATATGCAAATGCCCAATTCAGATCGCATGGTGTAGTGTATAATTTCACAGGGAAATGACCGATTGATTGTTTCCTGGTAATTTTTTCCACCTAGCATACATCTTCACTTGGTTGCAGGAATGTGCATAGCAATTCACATATGTAGTGTCAGCGCACATTTCCCCTTATATGCTTGCTAGTATGAAGATACAGATGTGTAAATTTTTGCTCTGGTACAGGTTTCCATTACAGCAAGAGAATGGGCAGACGATCGAATGCACTGTGGCACAGTACTTTAAAGATAAATACAAACTGATACTACGATATCCTCATCTCCCATGTTTACAAGTCGGACAGGAGCAAAAGCACACTTACCTTCCTCTTGAGGTACATCAACGTGTATTGTACTTTTAAGAAAACGTTTAATACCTAGTTTTATGTTGTTTTCCATTGACCTCACCTTGGTTTGTACTAGGTTTGTAACATAGTGGCTGGACAGCGATGCATCAAGAAACTGACAGACAATCAGACCTCCACTATGATTCGTGCCACAGCTCGGTCAGCACCTGACCGGCAGGATGAAATAAGCAAATTGGTCGGTTCTTCTGTTTGCTATTAATTTGCTATCATCTGTATAGCTCGTACCACTGCCTTTGATCTGCAGGTTTATTTTAAACGTTCTTGACGTGTTACGTTTTTTTTTTATGTGTTACAGATGAGAAGTGCCAACTTTAATAGTGACCCTTACGTGCGTGAATTTGGGGTCATGGTAAGAGATGAGATGACTGAAGTGAACGGCCGAGTCCTCCAGGCACCATCAATTCTCTATGGAGGACGGGTACAAACTAATTTTGAGGTTTTTCTAAGGTTATAATTATTTAATAGTGTGTGATGAGTTGTAATGATTATATACATCTTTTATCAGAACAAGGCAATAGCTACCCCAATTCAAGGCGTATGGGATATGAGAAATAAGCAGTTCCATACTGGGATAGAGATCAAAGTATGGGCTATTGCCTGTTTTGCTCCACAAAGGCAATGCACTGAGCTCTTACTAAAGTAAGTCCCTGTTTGTTTATCTGACTGTATTTAACTTTATAGTATCTGTCTACAAACTTGCTTGCAGTTTTAAAATAAGACTGTAGAGTCTAAACATTGTGGCAGAATTTAATGTTTTGTATTAATGACTAGAAGATTGAGAGTTCAATATTCCAGTACTGCTACAGTGCCACTATTGGGTCTTTTAACAAAACCCTTTGCACTTAGAGTTGCTCTGCTGTTTAACTCTCTTCTGCCAGTAAACATCGTTGTAAATGTCTTTATTGCTTTTGTGTTCTTTGCAGAGCATTTACAGACCAGCTGCGCAAGATCTCTCGTGATGCAGGCATGCCTATTCAAGGCCAGCCCTGCTTTTGCAAGTACGCTCAGGGAGCCGACAGTGTGGAACCCATGTTCAAACACCTGAAGTACACCTACCAAGGCCTGCAGCTGGTTGTTGTCATTCTTCCAGGGAAGACACCTGTCTACGGTAAGTCAGTCTGTGCAATTACTTTGAATGCACAGCTGAATTTCTCTGGCACAAATTTAAGCTGATGTTACTGTATACTTT
>JAOVVF010000029.1:6229822-6240717 GCA_028565595.1 Duopalatinus emarginatus | reverse complement strand
ATTATTGTCTCATGTTCTTAAAGCGGAGGTGAAGCGTGTTGGAGACACTGTTTTAGGAATGGCCACTCAGTGTGTTCAGGTAAAGAATGTCCAGAAAACCACTCCACAGACACTGTCTAACCTTTGTCTGAAGATCAACGTTAAGCTTGGGGGAGTGAACAACATTCTGCTTCCACAGGGAAGGTGAGCACCGTTCAGATCTTAAGAAAGGTGTTATCAGCATCCAGACATCAGCAGAATTTTAGATGGATGTGTTTATAGTCAACGCTTGGAGTATTATTTTTTTCCCCTCTAAAATAAAACTTTGATGATTTGCTCTACAGGCCACTGGTTTTCCAGCAGCCTGTAATTTTCTTGGGTGCAGATGTGACTCATCCTCCAGCAGGAGATGGAAAGAAACCCTCCATTGCTGCAGTATGTCAGAGTTGACTCACTTTTTTGCATGAAAATGTATTAATATGGAAAACCTTAAGGGATAACTTTAGGTCTCAATTTTACAAATCATGGACCCTATAGACTTTAATGCCAAATGTCTTCTGCTATACAAGTTCCTATTTTAGTTGTAATTATAGAAATTATATATTTGACAAAGAACATTACCATAAACCAAATGCTGCTGCTGGACACAATTAATCAATAACTAAATAAGTAACTTCTGTCTGGTTTAGGTGGTTGGCAGCATGGATGCCCATCCAAGCCGATACTGCGCCACCGTGCGGGTTCAGCAGCACCGCCAAGATATTATTCAGGACTTGGCTGCAATGGTGAGAGAATTGTTGATCCAGTTCTACAAGTCAACCCGCTTTAAACCCACTCGTATTATTTACTACAGAGATGGCATTTCAGAAGGTCAATTCAATCAGGTAAACCATTGTTCCATATAGGATGTTTTTTTCTTTAAAATCTCTCCATTTTGTAGTTGTGAACTGACTCTTGGTTTTCTCAAGGTTCTGCAACATGAGTTACTGGCAATCCGTGAAGCCTGTATAAAGCTAGAGAAGGACTACCAGCCAGGCATCACTTTTGTAGTTGTCCAAAAAAGACACCATACCAGGCTTTTCTGCATGGACAGGAATGAGAGGGTTAGCTATTTTATAAATGTTACTCGTTATGTATTATATTTCCTGAGATGTGCTTTTAGGAAACACATTGTTTTGTTTCGTTTTAGGTTGGAAAGAGTGGAAACATCCCTGCTGGCACCACAGTCGACACAAAAATCACTCATCCATCAGAATTTGACTTTTACCTTTGCAGCCATGCTGGTATTCAGGTATACTAACTTTACAGGATGTTTTAATTTTATCTGCAAGCCATTTCTATCTTACCTGATAAATTCATACACAGGTATTGTGAATTGAGTGATTTCTGCATTATTGTGCTGTGTTTGAATCAGTTAACATTGCTTATAAAAAAGGGGGAATTTTTGATTACGTGAATCAATCCCTCCATACTCCTGCACTCCACAGGGTACTAGCAGGCCTTCGCATTATCATGTGTTGTGGGATGACAACCACTTCACTTCAGATGAGCTACAGGTACTCACATACCAGCTGTGCCACACCTACGTGCGCTGCACCCGCTCTGTCTCCATTCCTGCACCTGCCTACTACGCCCACCTTGTGGCATTCCGTGCACGCTACCACCTAGTAGACAAGGAACATGACAGGTATGCAACCATAAAGGCTTATCATCATATACCTTTTCATTTTGTTATAGTATTTTTTTTTTTTTTTAATAATTACAGGCTCTGTTTGAAAGCAGCTGGAAAATTTACTAGTTCATTTTTGTAGATGGTAAATAAATTTGGTATTTAGAACTAAATAACATGTTTTTAAAGTATTGTGATATAATTTCATGTCATACTAGGAACGTTACTGGGCAAACAATTATTTTATGTGGAATCAAGATAGAAAAATAGAAAACAACAAAATTTGTAACACGTTTAGCTTCAGGATTATATATTTAAATTGGCCGAGTGCAGTAAGTAAATAAAAATGATAAAAATGTATTTTAAGTTATGTCTGTTTTGTCTAATTGTGACTGTGAGCTACAGCAATGAGTCTAGCCTTTTGACCGCCTATACCCTATTTAGCCGAACATTTGTCGATACCTGTCCATCACACCCATGTGTGAGCCTTCCCTGTTGGATGTTCACACGTTATATAGAATGTTTTTGTATGCTATTGCATTAAGATTTCCGTTCCCAAACTGAGGTTCATTCAAGACATGGTATGCTTGATGTGGAAGAACTTGCTTATTGTAATGGCTAGTATCCCAATATATATTGTATAATGGCTAGAGGTTTCTCCATACTTTTTGCCGTTTAGCACATGTTAGGATATTGATATGTTAGCTTGTGTTTATAATGTCTCTTTGCAGTGCTGAAGGCAGCCACACATCTGGCCAGAGTAATGGTCGAGACCAGCAGGCCCTGGCTAAAGCTGTGCAGATCCACCAGGACACACTGCGCACCATGTACTTTGCCTGAGCTCCACCAGAGTTGAGTCTCATATCCTCAAACACCATGTGTCTGTGTGTTTAACATGCCCTGGGCCCGCCAGATGTGCACATGGTTAACTGGCAACATTTCACACTTTCAAGGTCTCTAATAATCTTAGTATTTATTTGAGCTGCAAGAAAACATTTTTTGTCAGTTTATTCTGTGCTTTTACACTGACAGGTCTGACTTTGCTTTGGGGTTTATATTATTATTAATATTATTATAATTTTGCCAAGGCAGATGGAATAGAACTTTTCATAAAATTGTACCATTAAGGTTGCAAGAAAGACATGTGTGTGAAACTTTTGTCAGCACTGACTTATAAGGACACAACTTCAGGACACGAGTACTTTTGTGTGTTTTTTCATGTGTACTAACAAATCTGTCAGTGATGTCTTTTTGTTAGTCCTCAACTCAGTCACTCGACCGTAGTTGAATAAGTTGGTTTGTTGAGTAATAACCGACAGATTGTGCTTATATTGGAAACCAAATCTTTATATTACAATGAGGACAAATTGAACTTCTTTAAGACAGTGAAAGAATAATCAAACAGAAATCTGTAATTTTCTCAAAGTAAGAGGAGTTTTGACAATCAGCTGTCTGGGTCTGAAGAGGGAATTATAGTTGATACAGAACTGTTTTCTGAGACCAGCACCTTTCCCTGAACCAAACCTGTTAGTAAGTTATCCCTTTCTCCCCTGGTTTACCTTTTTCTTTCCCCCACCATTATCTGTTAAATCATCAAAGTTAGACTGTAAAGAAAAGTACTAATATCTTGTGTGTGAGATTAGTCCGTATGTACTGCTGATTTATTTTTATTTTTTTTTTAATTTCTACCACAAGTCCAGCCTGAAGTTTTGCTTCTTAAAGGGCCGCTCCATTGTTTTCAAACCAGTGTCTATTTACTGCTTCTGTAGTGTTTGACCGATTGCTATTTATAATAATTTTTTTCTTAGGAAAAAAGAAAGAAAAGATCAGAAAGCCTGTTTCTATCAACTTAATTATACCAGAAGCCTAAAGGCAGCTATTGAATTAAGTTTACAGTACCTAACTATATAATACAAAATTGAAAATAGCACTTTGAGACAAACATCAAATATTTTTATGTAGTTTTATTATTCTATTTTAGCACTGGGGCTCTAGAGTAAAAACAAATTCTGGTCACAGTATTTTATGATTGGATGTTAGTGCCTGTGTGTGCACATTTAAAATATAGCCCCATTAAAGGCCCATTATGTATAATTTAAATTGAATTCCACTTTATAAATACTTGATTGAGGATTTTCATACACTTTCATACATAGCTAAAGTTGTTGGTTCACCTTAGTGTCGCGATGCCCCAACTTCCCTCTGGTCTCTCTTTATAAATAAGATTTGAGTAAATGAGTTTTCTTATCTTTTCTTAGTGCAGACAGAAGTTTGCAATAATTTTTTTGTGGTAATTGCCTGTACATTAGCGAAGCAGTGGATAGAGATAAGGTTTAACAAACCCTGGAGTATTACTTTAAGTGTTTTTAGTTCTGTCTGCCCCATACACTGTTGTGGTGGCACAAGAATCATGATAAAAAACACAGATTACTATAAAAATATTTTTTAATGTATCTAATTATGTCCAAAATGGTGAGCTGCATATTGTTGTCGTCTATATACACACTGATGGCTCATGAAACCATGGCCTTAATGATGGGGAGGTCTTGAGGGTTGTGGGAAAGTATTTTAGTTATAGATATCTAGCTAGTCACATTACACTTGAATGTGTTCTGCACCTTATTATTTTTGCCCAAATGTCAGTGATAACACAATAGCCTTTACCATAGAAGGTTTTGACCATTCTGTTGATTCTGAGTTTGTGAACTATTGTGCAACTCTTTGCATCGCGGGTGCTTTGGAGCTCTTCTCAAGAGCTTTGTAGTGTCATTGGATTTGTCCAATATTAGAGTGGTTTTAGTTTTTGCTAAGCTTTTGAGATTGTGGGGTATATTAGCAAATGATTCAAATTCTTTAAAAATTGAACTGCTATTGTAGGCATTTTATATGGTATAAATGCATATGTTAATGGAATGAATTGGATTAGCTTCCCCATATGTTTCACTTTTACCTTTGAATAACTTATAGCATAACATTTTAAAACTTTTATACCTATGCATTTATAACCAAGGTTTTAGTGTGTTTTTTGTGTATATAATGACTTTAGATAATGTGTATTGTAGTAATTTTAAGCGTTAATTCAGTTCATAAAGAAAAACCTTCATCTTGTTGTAGCAGTATTAGCCTATAGAATATTATATTTTTATTATAGCGGACAATTAAATACAACTTTTAGTTAGTCTTGTTAGCCAAGAAAGATTACAAATATTAAAGCATACTATTATCTTACAGTAATTGAAGCACAACAACTTGTCGGTGCTAGACCTTTTTCTGAAACAAATTTTTTATTTACCAGGAGATCACGGTGAAAATCAACCATGGAACTGATTCTGTAGGTTGAGTTTCTTCAGTTTTTTACCAGCGTTATTCATTAGCGTTATTCATCAGAACTTTGTTGCAGGGGCATTTTATTTCTCAGTCTCGAATACTTGACTTAGTTATTTTTCATGTTTGACGCTGGTCTCCAAACTAAGCAGATGCACTTTGAAGGGCATTGGACATGTACCATTAGTAATTGTGTGGAAATGGCTAGATGTCCTACCTCTTGTTGCCTGTTTCTAATATAATGGTAACATCACTGCGTTAGTCATTTCTTCATAATTACACAAGTGGTGATGTTGGAATACATTTTTTTTTCTCTGTCGAAGTTTCCAGTCATAGTGTCGGCTCAGAAATGACCAAAAGGCATATCGGTTCAAAGGCCATTCTTGGTGCCATTTAAATCTTTTACAATAAATGCCATACTTTTTTTGTTTGTTTGTTTAAAAAAACAATAATGAAGTGCTAAAAATTTGGAGCTTCGGAGTAACTCTGCACAGTTCAAATGCAATTCACCTAATGGATATCAAATAGCCTTGTCTATTTTACATCTTTGTGAATGTGCACAGTGTGAATACATTCATGTTTAGCCAAGCAGTGCGTTCATGTTTTATATTCATGCTTTCACCCCCCACTGGCTGCTCATTTGGAACAAAGTGTGTTGTCATTTTCCCAGTCACATTTTTCACATCTGTTAGAACTAATATTTATCATTTAGTTTAGAAAACAACCAGAGTGAACAATGTAAACCTATTTCTCCTGGTTTATCATTTTTACATACCTTTTTTGGTTTTTAGTGCTACAATTTATTTTGTCCTGTAAATATGAAAAAAGTGACCACAGTTTTTAGTATTTTACCCTTTAAAAACCAGCACCTTAGATTGTCAGAACTCGTAAGCATATGCAATTCTTATATAATAAAAAGAAAATGTATGATTGAGGTGTTTTTGCACTGTATCAGTGGGTATGGACTAGGTTATTGTTGGAAATTAAAATGTTGACAGCCTCTTCAATCACCAAAACGCTAGTGGGTACTTCTGTTTTTTTTTTAAGCTTGCATTACATTTTGGTGCATATGCACACATGCATATGAGTCTGAAGCCACACTTAGATAATAAGTCCTGACATGATGATAACTATGCAAAAACCAATTAAGGTTCAGAGCCATTCAGCTTATTGTAGGGTTTTTTTTTCTTTCTTGAGGACATTCAAATTTGATTACTTTTTCATCCCTAGGGGTGTGTATGTAAGTATGATTATGAATTTAGACTTCATTCTTTCAAAGACTTTAGGACTGATTTTTATGTTCTGTTTAAATGTAATGGAGTTCCTTGAAAATTGATTGACCTGGAAAATATGAAACTAGTCCTTGAAAATATGAAACTAGTCGAATGTGTTTGTTTGTCTTTTCTTAGGATCTCCAGTGTAATCCAAAAAAGTGACGCAAAAAATTAAATGTAATGCTGGATGCGATTAAATCTGGTATATTGAAATATGGCAGATTAGTCCATTTGTCTATGCACAGCAAAAATAAATAGCACATATTAGCATTTCTGTGATATCATGAAGAAGCTGAATAAGAATCAGCATGGTGCTGTTTTAAAAATCCAATATAGAGGTAAATTAATGTATCCAATTTAAACTGGAGGTCGGGCAGTGAAAAATCAGTCACCTACATGAAACGGTAACAGTGAACTAGGTGTGAAGCCAGGATTTTACAAATCTGCATTTTCTCAAGAGTAGCAAGCGTCAAATAAATTTCAGTTGGGGGAATTTTAAAATAATGCTCTCTAATGAATAAACATTTCTCTAACGTTGTGCTTCTAACTGAACATAATTAACCTCCAAGTTCTCAGAAAATATAAGCATAAAACAGAAAACTAACACAAAATATGCTGTATCCCTGACATGACAAATAGTGCATATGAAGACACTTACACACGTATATGTACTACTTATGCTGTTATCAGCTCCAGTTCAGGTTTGTGTACCTGACATTTGTTTGGGCGATTATTACTGACATATGGACAAATCCTTCTGTTGCTTGTGTTTAAGGTGCTGCACTGTAAGAATTTTACATTTTAGTAGGTTTATCCTTTTTGTTTTTGTTTTTTGTAAAGCATCAAATTCCATACTGCCACTATAGCCTGATGCCCACGTTCTTATTTCAAACTAAGCATCTTGGCTCATCATCCCCTTGAAAAATTCCAAAATGAATCTGCTCCAAGTAACTATGTGCGCAAATAAAAATCTATTCTTTAACAGGTTACCAGTTAGAATTTTTTTTGCTAGTGCCATCCTAATTTTTTTCCCTCCAGGTGCACATTATGAAATGATTTTTACTAAAAAAAATCAGTAAGATCTGTTTAAGATGTGATAACATATCACTCAATCAGGTCAGCAACTCATGTTTGTACACACAATACTGAAATGCAGTGTCCCTGTGTACGAGGCTGAACATAAAGGGAAGAAAACAAAGGATCACTAGCTTAATAACCTATTGCATCAACTTTGAAAAACTACCTCAGAACAATTTAGGGTGCTAACCTTATTTCTATCTCTCCCCAATTTATATGATCATGACAGTGAATAAGAATAGTGACCAAACAACTCCAGCCAATCTTGCGGTTTATTCGCAGCTTTATTTAGCATTTTTAGAAACAAATTTGTAATGTCACTGAGATTAGGGACAGTCTTTCAAACAAGAAATAAATAAATAAATAAATTAGGGGACCAGATTATGAAAGGACTTTGTGTGGACTGTAGACATTTTTTGCTTGAAAATATGCTCATTAGTAAACATTATTGCCTTCTATGGCAGTCTGACAGACACAGCACACGGATAGGTTGCTGTTAGGGCTGGGCAATATGGCAATTTGATATTGTGATACACAGTCACAATAAACATGATGATTAAAGTATCATCATGGCCATTTGTCACTGTTTTTATAACTTACTGTAAAAACACCTGACTGGACAATGAAAACACTTTTTGTACTAATCACTCTTTTTGTCAACGCCTCAGCAAATATTTATGTCAATTATTGCAGATATGTTCTAAGTATTAATCTTTTGCCATATTGCCCATTCCTAATTGCTGTTTTTTGGTTTGAATGAACACGGAGCAATAATTGCATTATTACTCTTGTCTACAGGGTGCAACATGTTTTATTTACTATAGGTGATTATGTGGTTACTCACCAAGTGCCATCTGAACGCAGTTAGATTTTGTCTGGTTGTGAGGTTGTTGTTTTTTTCCGTGTGTGTGTGTGTTCTCTTTGTAATCAGCAGTAAGTCATGTGCTGCATTTAGGATCGTGTATTAGGTTCAGTTGCCCCAGATAGCACTGCTCTGCTTTTGCAATACTACAGAAAGGCAGATTTGCTGCATCCAAAAATCCTAGCATGTTTGCAGATTTTTTTTATGTTGGTCCAAGTTTGGCAGCATGCTTTATAACAAAACAGCTTACCTGAAAGCTTGCATTGATTTTTCTTTCTTGATAAATATTCAGTATTGCAATAAACAAAACTGGGGGTCTTCTTGGTGAAATCGCAACAGCAAGTGTAAGCACGTTGAGAATAAGCTATTTAAAATAGTTTTATGTGTAATTTTTACCTTTCAACATTTTACAAAGGGAATTTACTGTTAAATTAATAATAAAATGTCTTTGCAAAATATGCTCTACTGATACACTGGCCTGTTTCCGTTGGTTCAAGATCGAAAAGGTACAAAGGGTGTGAAACAAAATCAATATTCTTGATATTTTGTGTTGAACTAAAGGCATCCACTTTGTGTTTGGTGTGTGTGTGTGTGTGCACCTTTTCAGATCTGTCATCTCCTGTATTTATATTTGGTGATAATTATTTTTAATTTGATGAAATTCACTGTCACATCAAAGAATTTATACATGAATTACTTGTGCAACCTTGAGTGAATGCTGCATAGAACGATCAGTATTTATATATTGCACTTTCTAATCAGTAAAAAAAAAAAAAGCCCTGTTAAAAATTGGGCCGAGAAATTAAAAGAAAATTAAGACGAGGTATATTCTGCTATATGATTTTTTTTTTTTTTTTTTTTTTTTAAGGAAAAAGTGACTTTTCTAAAATGTGCGTAGACATGAAGTACCTCAGAAGCCTGATATATGCTGCATTCATTTTTTTTTTCTTTTGTGAACCTCATTGTCTTTCGTACATACAGTAATACAGTTTTCCCTACAGAGAGGTTGGATGTGCATGCAAGGCAGTGCTTACACCTTTCTAAAATGCGGTTTGGTTTGATTAAAGCATCTTTTTAATAGCAGTATTTACATAGGCTTTTTATTTGGGTGAAAGAGATGTGCTGTTGAGTACATGGAGAATTAATTTTTTGAGAAAAAAAATCTGTATTGTATTTTTTCACCATTCACGTTTATTTGTTCATATTAATCTGGCATCTAACTTCAGAGATTGCGAATGGCAACTAATAAGATGTAGTCCTAAAAGACTGCTCACTCAGGTATTGCCGTTTAAGGCCTATATCTGCTACTGAATCTCCGCCCGCTACTCACTTGCGTGTCTTAAAGTAGCCCTGGAACTGTATTTATGGCTAAATCATCATACAGTGTATCTGGCCTTAAAATATGCACTATTAACAAGACCATGCAAATCATGCATTGTTCTACATCACTGCCAATCATGTACTAGGTTTTTGCCATAAATCTACCTCCTGGGAATGTAGGAGTACCCTGGAAATGCTCAATAGTTTGAGAATGCTAATCTTACATTAAAGCCTGCTGAGGCTGTGTTTAGCAGGTTTTCCCATATTCATCTAAGCCATGAAAGTGACCAAAGTTTTTAGGAAGGTGTCCCAGTGCCACTGCCTCGCAGGATCAAATCTCCTGCTCACTCCCGACATTTATTTTCTTTTGTAATTTTTCTTAAGCACCTGCCAAATTGAATTTACTGTCATTCCTGTTGAGAGCTTTTATTTCTCATTCTTGTATTTGGACTCACTGCTAAGCTCTGTGTCTTTTTTTTTTTTATTGTTTCATAATGTAAAGTGTGAGCTTTGTGTTGGTTTTTTTATGCTTTTATTATGATTGCAAGCTCAGTATATGCTGTAAACCCTGCTAGGATATAATGTGAATATCATTTAATGTAGTTGCCTCTTTTTCTTTTCTTTTTTTTTTTTTTTATTAACTGTATATGGCATTGATTAATAAACTTGATTTCCCCTCACTTGCTTTCTGTCCCCTAAAATTTTTGTATGCTTTTCAGAATTTAAGAGCACGCTTTTTGTACAGCTTACACACACTTTCACTAAGATTAAAAATATTAGGGGAAACTGAGGAAGAATCTGCATGAACTGTAAAATTAAAACATTGGGATATAAAGACAATTAATGGGATTGACACAGAAGCCAACAAGTTAAAAGGGAAAATAAACTAGAATTATGTATCCAGTATTTTGTAACAGTAAACAGGAAACTTCTGTTCTTGCAGGGGGGAAAAGGATCAGTCAGCTTGTATAAAATGTTTAGTGGTCAGAGGAGAAATTAGCCATTTTAGAGCCCTTAGTTAAGGTGAATTAAAATTGTAATATAATCAATGCCGAGTTGTCTTTTGTAGGCCTCTTAAATTGCCTCTTGTGGAAAAGTGGGAGGACCTGAGCTCAGTTTCAGATGGGGTGGAGCTCATTTCCAGCCCAGAAAAAATGAGAACATTAAAAAAAAGTTCCTACCTGAAACTACTCAATTAGCCAGACCTATTATAGTTGATATTTCCTAAGAAAATACTAAGATATCTTTCATTTGATGATGATAGATATTCTATCATTATTACAGGCCTGGAAATAGGTTACATGTTAAGTGGCAAGTGGCAAGTTAGCAGGCTGTTTTCTAAATTCCTCTACAACTACTCTATTTGCACCACAGTCTAATGCAATGAACA
>JAOVVF010000029.1:6183231-6193649 GCA_028565595.1 Duopalatinus emarginatus | reverse complement strand
CCTATATATATATATATATACACACCCTTGAATTGTTCACACCAGACCTTAATTATTTAATAAGGATTTTTTCATAGGGAGTCCATAATACGTGCTTGTGCTGTTGTAAAATTCAATTTTTTTAACAATTCATGTAATATATCTCTAATTCAGTGTTGTTGTTTATTTTTTTATTTTATTTTTTTTTTTACAATATATGCAATATATCTGTAATTCACTGTTTTTTTTATTTATTTCACAAGATACAGTATATCTTAATGTTTAGTTAAACAATTATACTGATATCAGTGTGTAACTAGTGATTTGACCCTGGTGCTATTTTATATACCTGTAGGTTTATAACTGAGTCTCAGACAGGATCAGACATAATATAGCCTGATTAATATAAATGACATATACACGTCAACATCTAAAGACTGGGTGCGCGTGTCCGGGTCACGTGATCCAACTCGGGGGCGCTACTTAAGCTTGTGGCGCGCGCTTGTTTCTCTGTTCACGTTTCAGTCCTGTGTTTAAACACGGCGTGTTGGAGACGTTAATCAGTGAAGTTTATTAGTTTACGCTAAGGTAATGTTGTTGTTTTTTTTTTAATGTTTTGGTAATTTATCCTTTAAAGATGTTGATTGTTGAGGAATTATGGCGCGCTGCTGTTGTAATATGTCCTAAAGCTGACTGATTAAGTAGCTAGCTAGCTAGCAGGAGTGGTTATAGTGTTGAGGTTTATACAATAGTTAGGTTAACGGTCTTCTTTCACAAGTATTTATTTTACTCTTAACTGGATAATTTGTTACAATATATCTTTTTTTCTTATCTCTTGTTGGGTAAACGTCTACAGATGGGTGTTTTTTAATTTGCTGTGCTTTCTTACTAGCTAAATTTTGGCGCCTGTTTGGTTGAAGCTGGATTAGCATGTCAGGTTAACTAGCTAGCCTTTCTCTGTCCTTTCTCTCAGTCACTTCTCTGTAAACTAAAGTCGTTTGTTTTAGAGATGTTAATAGACCAGGTGTTTACTTCAGTCTGTTTAGGTCATGTCTTCTCAGTTTTGATTATATTTGGGCAGACAATATTACATTGTTACACTAGGTGGTTTGCACTCTGGTGCCACCTTCATTACAATAAATGAGCTGTTTTCTAAATTAAATCTTTTTTTTTTTTTTTTTTCGCTATTAACAGTAAACAATTGTGTACACCATGTTTACTTGTTACTGTTTAATCATATAGCTACAGTAGAGTTTTTAGCCATAGAGCCCAAACTGGCTTAGGGTTTGTGCATTTGTTAAAGGTTAAATGTTGTTATTTATGCTTGTTTGCAGCCTATAGAGTAATCCTGTTCATTTGTTTAGTAACTTGGGTTTATAGCTAACTGTGTTAAACCGACACCTTTCTGTAAAGCTGTTTTTAAAAGTAACCTGGAATTTTAGGGAACTGTGAAGTCTTTCTATATTGGGTTCTATAGAGGAGATTCCTGAAATGTTCCCTTTAAACAAAATCATTACTATTTGGGTAAATAAGTAATAGAGGTTTTCTGTCTTTTTGGTTTGTTTATAGATAACTGAAGCAATGAGCTCCATCAGAAAAATGAAACATGTGGAGAATCCTCGTGAAAGTGTAAAGGTATGAAATAATTCATTAGCTTTGGAAATACAAAAGGTCTAAATGTGTAAGCATACCCCACACTTACCCCAAGTATAACCTTTTTAATGCTTTGTGTATTACTTGTATGCTGATTCTATAAGTATTAATGACTAAAGGCTATTGGTTTTGTTCTGGTTAAAATCTGTACAATGCTGCTTTTATTGTCTAGTTGGAAAATGCCCAGTGGACAGATTGGCAGGGAAATAAATTACCGTTATACAAAGAGTATAAAACTAGTTTATGTGCATATGCAACTTTAAAGTATCTGGTATTCTAACTAGCTTAAGTTTTAAGCCAGGTTACCAGGGATGTCATTGGTAGACAGTAACCAAACTTGTTGAAAAACAATTTTAATTTCCAGCACTGTCTATATGATCAGAGTTGGCTGACCCAGTGGAGTTAAGCATTCAGAAATTAGTCTGGGTGAGGCTTTAAAAACAGGCAGTGCCTTGCATTCGTTTATGATTTATGTACAAGTCTTGGGTTTAAATGAACCCTGGTCTCACTAGTTGAATTAATCATTACCCATGCAGGCATTGTTTACTGGTGTTGAATCCTGTTAAAGGAGGCTTCTACTGACACCGTGTTTGAGGCTGGAAACATTAACTAACTTCTTACTTGTAGATGGCAGTAATGAGGGTTTGTTCCCACAGTAATTTGGTTTAAGGTTCATGACTGAAGATAATGTGTAAGGGCCAATGGCTGACTGTGGGAATTTGAGGTTTCTTGCCTCATGTAGTTGACAGTTCTGCCCCTTTCCCACGCTAGCTAGGTATGCATACACAGTGCTGCTTGGCTACCGTGCTTGCTTGGGTCTCACAATGACGGTTAACAAGAGTGTAAGTGGAGACGAAGGAGCTGTGGGAATGTCTTGGTATGCAGGGACAGAAGTGTAATTTGTCACTTTAGATCGTTTAACTATTCTATTTTAAGACTATCGGTGTGTTTGATGCCACCTCTGAAAGCACTTTTTATAATCCTTTTATGTCTTGCAGAATTATTTCACAGCACAAACATCAGGAGCATCTTCAGAGAGGAGAACACTTCAGGTCCTCCAGCCATCTGCAGTCAATAAGCCTCTTGGGAAGATAATTGAGGTACATGGCATGACTGGATATGTTGAATGAAGAGCAATCTGCTAAACTGACACATCCGGAAAACCAACCCCCCCCCCCCCCTGTCCATTTCTTTTCCCTCTTTAGGTTGGGAAGACTGTTCCTAAAAGGAAGCGTGGCTCTGACCAAGTAAAGGGCTCAAAGAGGGTTAAAGCTGAAGTAGCAGTGAAACGTGGAGACCCAGAAAATGACAACCAAACTGCAGGAATCTCACAGGAAGCCTATGAACTGATGGTCAAAGGTAACTCTTGTATAAACTTGTCATTGTGTTTGGTAGAAACATAACATGTATGGTGTCAAATTCCCTAACGGGTCTTTTCAAATCCCTGAAGTTAACTAGTATAGTTGAGTCATATTTGCATATTTGTGCCTCCCCAGAAACTCCTACCTCCTCTTACTGGAAGGAAGTGGCAGAGGAGCGCCGGAAAGCTCTTTTCAATGTTCTCCAGGAGAATGAGAAGGTCGGTAGTGTTTAGCCTGCTCTACTGGCTATTCTTTCAGCATGGTTGAGTCATCATGAAATGGATTTTGTTTAGTGGCTTGGTATCCAGTACTGATGTGGTTCCTTTTCAAGGTTTTACAAGCTCTTGTTTACTGTAATTTTACCCAAATTGAATGCCAAAAACTGGCCTCACAAGGTGTATTAAGTGTAAGCATGCAAGCTTAAATATCATTGAATGTCAGGCTGTCTCCTCTTGTTTGGACGTGACTTGCAGTGGTAAATCTAATCAACAAAACCTACTGAATACTAGCAAGATCTTGTATTTATAAGAGCAGGAGGATATATGGAATGTCTGTCAGTTTTATTATCCACCTCTCCAGTCTCCTAATTGACTAACTTCCCAACAGCTTCACAAAGAAATTGAAGCCAAAGATGAGCAGATTGCTAAGCTGCAAAGTGAGAATGATGAACTCCAGGAGCTAGCACAGCATGTCCAACACATGGCTGACATGATTGAGGTAAGGTTGTCTTGGTTGTTAGTTGTGATTAATGTATAGCTATAATATTCAAAATACTAACTTAAGTTGCTGACAGCGGTTAACAGGCAAAAGTCCAGACAACCTGGAGGAACTGCGAGAAATTGCCTTTGATGATGATGACTATCCCGAGTGCAAAAATGAAGAGTCTAGTAGAGGTGACCTGGAAGATGAGGAACCGAGCACAGAAGATGCTGAAAGTACAGGAGATGTGGAGGAAACGGAAGATGATGTGGACACGGAGGAGTCCTTAAAGTAGCTTTCAGCTGTGTGCCTTGGACAATTCAAAACTGTCATGTTGGTGGTTTTTGTTTTAAACTTGTTTCTTGACCTTCTCCAAGTTTTGTGCAATTATCTTTTTAGGGAGTTTTAAAAACTTTGTTCCTGTAAAGATTTTTTTAACTTGATGGTTAACATGATCTCTGTACATATGTAAAGCTTGTGACATGTACATGAATAAACAGCCATATTTTTTATAAAGATTCACAGAATTTGAAATAATTGGGTTGGTGTTTGTAATAAAGCTCATTTGCCAAACTATTACAGTTATGGCATTTACCAGACATGCTTATCGAGACTGGCATCAAGTGCTTACTTGATGCCAGTCTATTGATTTATTATTATTTTTTTTCTTTCTGAACGGTTTTGTAAACATGGAAGCCAAAGATGAGCAGAAATTTGCTACTATGGTCCCTTTCTGTGAATGTGTTTTACATGGTTGAGTGGTTATTCCCTCCTTATCATGCACATTTAATTAGCTGGACCAGATTCCTATCTCTTCTGCCTCATCTGGGCATGCTTCTTGGCTAATTAATGTTGCTGAGCTAGCCTTTTCATAGTCAATATGGCAGCTGGCAGTAGTAACTTGCAACACTGACTCTGTGTAGTAAAAATTTGAATGTGATGCACTTTTTGTTGATTTTGATTTCAGTGAATGAAAGTGAAATATCCTATGGATGCTATATCAGGATGATTGGCACTAACTGTTTAATAATTATGAATGGTTATTGTTTCTATAGTAACATGGAACAATAGATTCACTGACAGCTTTTTTTTGCCTTAAGTTACAGCAAAATCTGATTCCAGATTTCACTTCTAGCTTGAGAACTTTATACTTATAGGTCTAAGCTCTTTGCATTGTGCTCAAGAATGAAATCTATATTTCTCAATAAGCCTTAAATTTTATGCTAGCGTCACCTAATGTGAAAAATAGTTGCATTGTTATTATATAAAAAAAAGTATAACCCATACACACAAAGGACACAGAGGCTTTAAGTCTTTCAGTCAATATTATCCAAAAATAAACTTCATTGTGACAGACAGGAATATTATAAACACAAAGAATAAATCTGAACAAAGATATTATACAATAGGTTTGATAGCCAGAGTGATGCATTCATTTAAATCCAAGTTGTGCTAAAGCTGTTTATACAGCACTCCTCTACACTGCTAACTGAAATGTATTAATCTCAAACCTGTTAGAAAAAATAATGCTAAGTTTTTAACAGCATCTCAAGAGTTAGTGAAAATGTACAAATGAATCTGGGTTTATATGTAAGCATAAACTTAAATAAAACATCAATGTTCATAACAACTTGACATTAACTATATGTACAAAATATCCCTTCAGAGACATATTAAATTGTTTCCTTGATGGCCAAGTCCAAAAATACTGCGGAAATGAGAATAGCTCAGATAGGACACGACAAAAACAAACTAATGATCTAATATGCAAAAATAGGGCAACTTTACGAAGCTTTGTGATACAGATTACTAAACAAACTAATCATATATTATTCTGGTGTGAATTATGGCTTTAGAAATTAGTGACTGATGACAAAATAAGCAGCTAATATAAAACAATTAAAAACAAGGATATTCAGTGCTCACTAAGCACATTAGTACTCCAATACTCTCAAAGATAAGAAGATATCAAGGGATCAATAAAACAACTTATGTGTACAGTATTAACACGTGTAATGGTACGAGAGGTTGCAGGATTCACAAACAAAAAATAAAGAAAAACGATTTATGTTTAGTATGTTGCAGATACAATGCAATTTTATGATTATGAAAAAGTAAAAGACATTGAAATTAAATTTAAAAAAATCATTAAAAAAATAAATAAAGTGATGAAAAGATGAGTTGTCACAGTTAAAAATGTGACTCAGTAGTACAGTTACACTAGGCACAGAAGCGAGTTGGATCACAGAGCACTGTACTTTCAGTCTTCATTGAAGCTTAACACCAAATTCACAGTAAATCCATTAAGACTTCTGACTTGAGATACCAAAAAGTGCATTTTAACACACGCGCGTACACACATCTGTCTGTTCATGCCATTCACCAGAGCATTCATACCTTATTAATGTAATACTTAGTCTGCAGGAGAACACTGAAGAAGCCCGAGTCTTCAGTCACTGCTGGCAGACCACCACATCACCATCCTACTGTTCATTATTCCAAACAAGACAGATTTGTGATGCTGACTGGTGGCACTGCAAAGCAAAGCGAACTTTATGTGAGGTCTGGATTAACAGATATGTGCTTCTGTTATTAGCATCTACATGGTGTAGAGCCAAGCTTAACTCTGTCTAATGATGCCGGCAGTTAGGACTTATTTACTCACATACACACACTGAGTAATTACGAGGGTTAAATTAAACACGTCCCTCAGAATCCCTGAAGCTGAAAAGCACAAGTCTCAGGTAGTTCAGGTAGGATACCCCACACAATATGACTATAATGTGCTATATATACACATGCCTCTGACAAGTGCAAATTCAAGAACCTTAATTAGTACCAACCAATAACTAAATGGTAGTCAGAAAGAACATCAGTAATAATATGAGTGATTATCATAAAAATGATTACTGCTAGACCTAGTCTGTGCATCAGGCCTTGGTACAGAGTGGTTTTGTAAGAAAATGCCTCAGTACATAATGCCTGGATACGTTCGTGTCCCTGCTAAGTAGGACACCTGGAGACGGAGAAGGAAATGTGGACGTTTGAACTTGCTCCTCTCAGAAGGCAGTGGTGACGGCAGTGCCACGGCGTGTACCCAGTCGCACCATCTCCCTTGGCACTGTGTCCAGCTGCTCATATGCCAGCCGTCCCTCCTCACCTGCACACAAACACGTTTTGTCAGACGTCTGATGGTGAAAGCTTCTACAGAACATTATTAATGGACGGTTGACTGTGTTTGGAATACGTAAAGTGTATATAAGACGTGTTTCTAATGGATTGCCAGACAACGTACAGCTGCGATTGTAGTATATAGAGAAAATGAATTGTTGACACAGATCATTGTTGTCTACTATCATTAGAAAACATGGGTCGTTCAAAAAAAAGCCAATGATGAAAAACAGAATGTTTCAAGACGACTGGACAGTCATTCATCTTATCTGATCAGATTCTGTGGCACTGGTCAGGTATGGTAAGGTGTAGTGCAAAACAAAATGTAACCACTTCAATAGGCTTATTTACAGCAATAAACAAACGTCAGTATTCTCACTATTGAATAGTTTTGATTATTATGATACAAAAATGCACATTCTGTGTATTCACTGCGAAAAGCCACCGCTACCTGCCGACATACCGAAAGTGAGGAGGGTCTGTATGGCAACATGGCGGAGCTCCTCATCAGCAGAGTCACACAGCGCCACGACTGCTCTGATGCTCTCCGTAGCCTGAGACAATGAGACAAAAATGCTGTGATTTCCGCTGTTTCATTAACACAATCACTTTCAGCATTATCACATGGCGGTAAATCAGATCAGTGTGCTGCTCATACTGACCTGCAAACAGCTCAGGGCAACACAAGCAGCTCTTTGTGCATGTATGCCTGCTTCTGATAAGGCCTGTGTGTAACAATGCACTGCCTGACAACACACAACATACACACGAACACAATTAACCCTCTTTCATTTAGCCTCCTGAGTAAATCAGGATTAAAGTATATGTGTTGATTGATTAAAAGACAGTCAGTGAGAGTGAGGTGTCAATGACACTGACCTTCGACCTAAAAAGTGGATGCGAGGCAGCGTTAGTGAGAAAGGCAGAGGCAGCTTTACTGAGGTCAGGATCATCAGAAGTCAAGAGGCCAGCAAGAACACGCAGTGTGTGTGTACGGGGCTGGAGAGCTGTGATGGACATTTCCTGTAGCTCCTTCACAGAGGACTCGGCATCAGCAGAGCTCAGACGCTCCGCAAACGCAGCTGCAACAAGCAAAACATGGACATCTTCAATATACTCAATTTACACTCAAGTCACCTATTTACTCTCCACTGATTTTCTCCTTAACTAATTCATAGCCATTTCCTTCCTATCAGACGTCTCTCCATTCATCATACAACAACTGGCAACCAGGAAGGGTGAATCACAGGTTTCCATTAAAGGCATGTGAAGCCAGCCATCTCTTTCCAACTGTTGCTTATGCAATGTAACATATCTAACACACTCAGTGAAAAGCGTTCCTACACACTTTTATAAGCTCATGAAAATACACATACATGTGTCGCTGATTAATATGGGAGACTCTATGCCAACCCTCCATTCCTGACAGCATGGCCAATTTTACTCTAGTAAACTCCAGATGGCCACTTAAGAGCCCCTCAGAATTACATGTATTAACAGGCAATAGGACAAACAGGACAGACAAAATCAGTGTCTTACCAGGTCATTCATAGACAATCATTCATAGAGCAGTAAACACATACCATGTAAAACTTATCTGAGCATGCCTAAGTGTTTACTTATTAACAAACGCTCGCTTACGGACAGCGAAGAGCTTTTCAGCTGGAACATATAAACTCAAATGTCCTACACATATTGCTCTGACACCACCTTTCTACATGGTAGCTGCTAGACTGGGGGCAGTGCTGTGATTTATTTATTAAATACCATTTCTCTGTATTATAGTTAATAGGTGATCCAGGCACTACAATGTCCATAATCATCTTTAACTTGTAAGTTATGAAAATGCAAATTAGTTCATGTTTCTGGCAGTAGTGAATCTCTTTGCACTATAAAGTCTTGACACAATCATGTAATTTCAACAAAGTCTTGCTTCACAGAGAAAAAGTTGCCATCCAAAAAAAAAGTTCTGTGCTGCACATTTCGCAAAGTTTTCCTTTTGACATTTCCTGCTCTCGACTAAAAGCGGTGAAGAAACCTTTTTTACAGATAGCTGATTAATATCAGCTGCTTTCGTAACACACATTAAGTGCGACTAATCATAGAAATAAAGTAACTGATCATATGAAAATTGATAAAGGCCCTCCTGTGCTGTACGTTCCAGTGATAATGAAGATAATTTTACAGAATTAAATTAACACCCTGTTTACAGTTGATATATTATTAGTCAGAAGGTACTGATTAATTCCAGAATTACATAACAGCAGATCTGACTATAGTACCGCAGCATAGCAGTTTGATACTTGGGCAATAAATAAGAGAACATATTGCATATTGACTTGATGCCAGTTATTGATAATGACTGATTTATTACTAAGTGGTCCTGGCTGTAATTGGGAGTATTGAATCATACCCTCTCTGGCCACCTCCAGCAGGTGTTGTTCCATGTCGGTAACATTATGCTTGGTGATGTAGCTGTAAAACTGGAACACCGTCAAAACATCCTGTGATAAAAAGGAGGGGGTGGAGGCGAGCTCATTCCTGTCCATCATCTCAGTCACCACCAGCCTGATCACTGCACACACATACAGTAAGTTCACAGTATGAATTATGAAGTACAAGGTAAGAGGTATAAAGTTGGAGCAATTCATATCATGTGAGGCTGCAGTATGGAGTAACATGGTGTAGTGTAATGTGATGTGGTGTGTACCAGAGTCTGGGCTGTGAGGGTGAGTCTCCTGCAGTGATGCAGTGAAGTGTTGCTGCATGTGTTTAACGAGTCGCTCGACAGTACTGTGAAACTGGCCTCCAGGACTAGAGCACTCGCACCACAGGGACAGAAGGTCAGAGCGGTTCGCCAGCCCAGGCAGCACTGACCAGAGCAACAGACAGGGTTAGTGATATTTTATACCGGCCATTGTACATGTTTTTATCTGCATCAACGGTTGTTAACATATAGTTAATACATATATATACACTTTCCCAACAATTTGAATGTTGCCTTCAGGACATCGTTTATTCACATAAAATGAATTTTAAGGTAAAACTGAAAAAAAAGCTCTAAATCCTAGACCAATTATATAATTGATTGATGTTGCTTTTTTGTTTATTTTATTCATGTACCATTCATTAATTTGATTTTTTAATTTTGCTTGGCTTTAGTTTGGGTGTACGCTGGATAACAGTCTGAGTGTAACCTGTGAGTCAAAGCTGTGTGCTTACATATAAAATAAATAAAGAGTTGTATATTCACTCCACACATCTAGAAGTCATTCGGCGTTCTTTTGTGGCCACAACCTTTGTTCAACATTAAGTAACGTGTCAAGTTCAGCCAATCATGTTATTTAACACCTGACCCCCAAAGTGACTCACTTTCATATGATCATGTATAGGTTTACTTGAAGGCAACCCGCACGCTGCTGTTTCAGGCAGACCAGAGGTTAAGATACAGTAAGTCACAAAGACACCAAGATACACTCATTTACATTTACATTTACGGCATTTGGCAGATGCTCTTATCCAGAGCGACTTACAAGGTTATTGGTATTACAGGTA
>JAOVVF010000029.1:6167784-6181086 GCA_028565595.1 Duopalatinus emarginatus | reverse complement strand
TATATACACACGGGGACACACACACACGGGGACACACACACACACACACGGACACACACACACACACACGGGGACACACACACACACGGGGACACACACACACACACACACGTGTTTTCTGCGGTCATAACACATCTGTATTACTTACTTTATTCACATACATCTATCCATCCACAAACATATATATGCACATTTATTCTCATACACTATTTATACTGTAAATAATAATAAAAATAATAAAAATAATAATAATAACCCTACTTACCTCTTGCTCACCGAGGTTAATTATTATTCTCTTTTATTTTTTTTCTGCACTTCATCTATAAATAATAATGGCAGTAATACTGTATTTTGCATTTCTGGTTAGATGCTAACTGCATTTCATTGGCTGTGTACCTGTATTCTGCACAATGACAATAAAGTTGAATCTAATCTAATCTAATCTAGAGTGATTGCTGTGGTCTGGGGTATGTATGTATGTTTGCAAATATGTTTGCGTGTTTGATTGCGTGTATGTTTGCGTGTATGTGTCTCACCTGAATGAGATGGATGCAGTATTGCAAATGAATGACGATGGCCATATCTAGACTGTCATTGCCTGTGCTGAGCGGTAGGGGGCTCCCTGCCACACTGTTACCCACACCCGTGTCCTCCGTCAGGGCTTCACTTAGATGACCTCGGGCCTCTGGATGCCGACTTGGGCTGTTACAAACACACAATGTACCTTTTATTAACTTCAAGAGAGAAAGTGAGAACAAAAGGGATATTTACTGTTGCTATAATGCAAATGACAACAGGAACCAAGTTAATTCGACACCATTCCACAACGCGTCACCCATTAATTTCCATAAAATAAAAGCGAAATCTTGCATAGCTAATATTTCTCTAGTAGACGCTTAAAACATTCATTCATCTTTCTTCTTAAATTCTTAAAACGCTTAATTCATACATTCATCTCGCATTTTAAATCTGCAGACTGGTTCTTTAAATTCATCATTAAATCATTGTTGTGCGTTCCTGACACAAACTACAGCCTACTGTTTAAGATATGTGTTAGAGACAAATTAGTCCTATCATTCTTCTAAGCACTGAGAAAGGTTAGAGGTGAAAGGTTACAGAATGATCCACACAGCACAGACAGAGCACTCACCCGATTCTCTCAGTCTCCATGTCGAAGAATACAGAGCGTGAGACAGCAGTATTGTCATCCCCGGTGTCTTCATCATCAAAGTCTGAGGTGTTGAGGAAGTCAAAACTTTCCAGAGCACTCTCCACAGTCAGGCTGAGACTGGAGGAACGACTCCTGTGAGCAGGACCTCGGCACTGAGGAGACACAACAGCTGTTAAACCCTGAAAGCTCTGAACTGGGGTAAAAATGTCAATAAAGACAGACTGTGGATTGATTACTAGACCACATGGAGGTGAAAGTGACTGTTAAATACTTAATACCTTGAGCAGGTCCTCCAGCTTCATCACTTCCTGTTCGAGGTCCTGAAGCTCTCTGCAGCGCTGGACCATGTCCTCCAGCTTCATCAACAAGCCGTGAATGGCCTCCTCCAGGCTGCTTTCTCCAGCCCAGGTCAGAGCAATGGGCTCAGGCAAGATATCAGAGGAAGTAAGCCTCCTCACCAGCTGCCTGGTCAGACTGCCTTCCTCCCCATCCAACTCCACTGGCTTTAGCTCTGAGCTCTCATCATGGCTGCCAGGCTCCAGGAAAACCACATCCTCAGGCCCCACAGCTGAGACCTGGCCTTCTGAGGAGAGCGAGGGTGCTGTGGACTCCACTCGCTCCCACTCGCGCTCCGATTCCGCCTCACTGGCGCTCGCAAGGCTGGCACTTACACTGGTGCTTTCCTCCTCTTCATCACCGTCCTCTTCCTCACCAGGGCGATCGTCTAGGGCGGGAAGCTGAGGTGGTTTGTCACTTTCAGGAGGTGTTACAGTGATTTCAGGATGTGATTGGCCAGGAGCGGGGCTAGAGGCTGGTGTATCAGAGAAGGTGAAGGACAGGCGCTTGCATTCTGCTACACCACACCCGCCATTTTCGAAAACGTCATCAGGCAATGTGGACTGTGAGAGAATAAAAAGACAGAAAACAATCATCTTGGGGAAACATCACTCTAATTTTAATTATGCTAGTGGTGTAATTCTATATTCAGTAAAGCAGGAATTGAAATATTAAAAGTCTAAGATACAGGAACTGGGTGCAACAGATTTGAATGTTTACCAAGACCACTACACACACACACACACACACACACACACACACACACACACACACACACACACACACATGCTTTGAGAGTAGCTGGGCACACACAACGACCTGACTCACGTAGACTTCCAGACTGGATCTGGGACGAGGCCGCAGTGCAGCCAGGTCACCAAATGACCTAGTGCGTCTGAGTTTCTCTAAGAGAGTGTCCCTGAGTGTGTGCAGGAATGAGAGGTGGTGGCCCTGACGAGGCTGAGGCTGCCATGTCTGTGCACCCATCCCAATACACACACATATAAACACACACATACACAGCAGGGAGAGGTCATTTTGACAAATGAAGGCCAGGGGCAGGGAGTTAATTGGTGTTAATGAAGCATAGCAAAATAGACAGGATGCAAATCACATGCACATGTGCTATAAATACCAGAGTACCAATAATCAGGAGTGTATCAAGCTCAGAGTGTTGAGAATATTAAAGATATAAGTCATAGGGAAATTAAATCCATGAATACTTTCTAATTATAATTTTGTATCCCCCATGAACAGAGAAAAGAATTTACATCTTTCTTTCTTTCTTGCTTTACAATTTATCTCCAGAAAAATAATTTAATATTAAATTAAATTGAATTAAATATCCTGATAATATCCTGAGGAATTAAATGATCCTAACTGTCCACATTATTACTTGGATTAGGACACGACTGGTACTATTTTAATGATCCTAAATAACAGATGTTCACTGATGCATGCAAATATAATACATACACACTTTAGTATACAGGTTGTCAACCCTGTTCCTGGAGAACCCCCGGCACATTTGAGTGTTTTCACTGTTTTCTAACACCTGCACAATTTACTAAGAGCTGTTCCCTAGGTGCTTAGCTGAATTACGCATGTTGGAAGCACAAGAGAACAAAACTTGACGTCTGACACAGAAAGCATGAACGCATTGATTAAATCTAGTTAAACTATCCAAGACTGCAGACTACAATCTTCCTAAAAGACTCACAAAGAATGTTGTGTCCTGGAAGGTGGGGGTCTCAGGAGTGCCCTGGCTGTACACGGACACTCGTCTCTGCAGGGCAGTAGCTTTGCTCACGTTACCAGAGGACAGGGTCAAGTCCTCCACATCAAATGGACTGCATGAAAAGAGATACATGGTTATTCATTTAAGGAAGGAAACATCAGTGACTGGACTGAACACACACACGGCGGGACACACACACACGGGACACACACACACACACACGGGGGACACACACACACACGGGACACACACACACACGGGGACACACACACACATGGAGGGACACACACATGGAGGGACACACACGCGGACACACAAACTGACACTCTCGCTTTTTTTTTCCATGGACATTACTGCACCTTATTGCTCAGACTACCAGTTAGCTAACTGCCCTCTCCCCTCCCTGTATTTATTGTTTATTGCTTTTGTAAATTGTCTCGCGTATTTATTGTGAATTGTCTTGCACCATTGCACATGCGCTTGCACACATGCACTTTAGGTTGTAATGTGTAGTTTGGTCCTGGAGGAAGGTTGTTTCTTTTCACTGTGTACTGCACACCACTGTATATAGTTGAAATGACAATATAAATCCACTTGACTTGCATTCAGTTTCTTAACTCCCCAGCAGAGGGCAGGATATAGCAATTTATGGTTAACAGAAGTGTAAAGTGCATCTCAAAATACTCTTGATTTCTTGATTCTACCTCCTGTGAGCCTGTGACCCAGAAATCAATCGAAATCTATCATTCTAGAAATTGTACCCGTTCTTTAAATATGCACTCAGATAAATCCAAGTACAAGCTGAGAGGAAGCTCTTGACTCAAGTACATTAATTTTGTCTTTTTTTTTTTTTTTTACCTCGCTTTAAAAACAAGGGTCTCGTGTGGTGAGAAGAATCTTGTTTAGTTAAAATTTTAACTTCATTTAATCATACAATGTAAATGTGAAATTAAGTTTTAATTACGGATAAACAAGTTTTTACCCATTTATTTTACCCTCAGTAACAGTAATTACTATTGTGTAAACAAGGCAGGTCTGTAATTCATGATCTACTACAACATAAATAAATGAACTCACTAAAAAGCGATACTTTAAGTATGTAAATACATGTGTTTTTGATTCCCCCAGTACTTGTTCCCCTTTTTTTTTTGCACACTTTCTTCACTTCCTTAGAGAACGTAAGTGACAGAACCAAGGGACTAAATTAAGGAGGTACAATTAAAGAATAAAAACACTCTTTTGGTTTATTGCTACTTACAACCAGGTGACCTCCAGGTTCAGTTTGATGGTCCCCAGGTCATTGACATCCACAGCCACCACCTGAGGCATGGCAGTGAACAGGTCCTTGGTCTCACAGATCACACTGCCCACCAGGACATGAGTGGCAAGTCCCTTCAGCTCAGTTACCTGAGAAAAAAAAAGGCCCCAGGAGTTAGGATTGCAGTCAGATACTCAAACAGGCAGTCAATGTTTAAAAACTAGTTTTAAATATCAGCAAAGGTTTCTTTTCTGAAGTACTGGATCTCAGATACGTGATGGTTAAGTCCTCTTAGATGGACAGTGCTGTTTATATAGACAGTTGTTTGCATCAGTTTTCTTAGCAGAGTATTAGGACAGATTTTTCATTGTATTTCCATTAATAAAAAACTGAACATAAAACACATATAAACACAAATAAGCTTCTAGAGCATTGACAGTCACATTATTAAAATACATTTTTGAATACGTATAGCTGCAGAACATCTACAGAACAGCCTTCTGATTTACTAACTAACTTCTAATAGTAGATAATAAAAGTAGGAGCAATCTCTTGATATATAGTACATCACTTAAAATAATTAATTAATCATTTAAATTAAAAATCAGATACTGATACCGATCTGTGTAAAACGTGAGCTTGTATATTAGCAGTTAGCAAGTCAGCAGGTTGTGATGACAAGAGCAAAGAAGGCATTTGCAAACTGCATATTCATGAATATATATGACATGTTAATGAATGGGTTCAGACGTTTCGAGACCATTTATAGCCTTTTCTCGGGTATTAGACACAGCAATAGGTTTATTTTTAACCCTTTCAATGAGATGTTCAGGGATATTTGTTGCATAGTATCTTCCTCTGCACCTTTATAGAGATCAGATCCATGATTAGAGGCATGAAGATCATCTCCTCTCCATCCCAACTCTGCCTGGTGTTTGCCTCAATCTTCCCTTTCAGTTTCCAGCGTTGCCGTCCGTATCGCATGAAAATCTGCAGCAGGAGTGGGAGGACAGAGACGAGAGGGAATCAAAGGTAAGGAAGGAGAGATAGTGGGCTTGAAAAGGCAGAGGCAGACTCATGTGCCCACCCCATCGGTTCTGCACAGTAACTAAAGGGAAAGAACATCCAGCACAACCACTGTTGTGATCTGTAGTTTTTCATAGCCTAATGAACACTGTTTTACTGAGCTGGGAGGAGGGTTTGTGCCGTGCTAGTGGATCAGAGCTGAAAGTGTTGCTACGGCAACAGCCACTATGGATGTACTTAGCAAATTTTCAGGCATTTAATATGAGGAGTGCGATGGATTTATATGCTAAAATTACTTAAAATACTCATCAGCATCAGCCCACAGCACTGGAAGAGTTTTGCATTCAACACTAATAATACTAATAATATTTAGCTGTCTACTTACCTCATACTGATCACCTGGACAAAGTCTCGCAAAGCCAGCTAAACCTAAGGTAGAGAACATATTCAAAATAGTCAACACTTAGGACTAAACCATAGATTTCTGAATTAAATTATACATTATTCAGCACAAACATCTGTTGTGAAAAAGAAGTATACTTAAGTTATGTTATTTTGAAACCACTAATTTGCACTAAATTACTACAATAATGTAATTAGGTTATATTAAGTTACATTTCATTTATACTGGGTGTACTTGTCATATGTTATTGTCACCACTCGTCTAGTACAAGTTAATTATATTTGTTTGAGATTCCCATTTGAACACTTAAAACACATTAAGTCTGCTTAAAACAGTTTGATATAGTATGTGATTAAAGGAATTTCATTATTATCAGATGTTAAAGCTATGTGAATTCTTTTCAATCCAATTGTGGCAAGAGTGTGGGGTATAGCAACTAATGATATCAGTGAATATTACTCACATTAATAATAATATAAAATAATGCTAACTATAGTCATAATAAACTAAACCTATTAATGTAAGTGGGACTGAAGATCAGCTAACAGACTAAATGAGACAATTCACACATAATAAAATTGTAGGATTCGAGTGAAAAAATAAAAAAACTTGCAGTTTAGATCTTGGAGAGGGAAAAAAAAATACAAAACACTGAACGACGTATCATAATTAGTCCTGATCGTCTTTTCTAACGGCTTTTACTGCTGAGTTATCATCATTTACTAATTATTTATTATAATGAGTTCTTGCTTAATGATAAACACACAGCTAGAACTATACAAAATCCAGTGTTTCAGTTCACAAATGTTTATGTTTTGTGTTCAAAATCCACCTTAGATTCTGCTCTTAACCCAGATACAACCTTATAATACTAATTTGATATCGATTTTATATTTAATAAAGCTTGTTTACCTTTCATTTTGATATGGAACTCTCCCAAAAGATTCTCCAGCTCCCCCTCAAAAGTGCTCATATTCTATACAAAACAAGACATACAGATAAGCTACAACCATGCTGCCAAGAAATGTAACAGGGCTTCGGTGTAGCTAGCACTGAAGTGCTGGAATGAGAGAGATGACTGACCTCTGTGTATTCTTTGTAGCGGCGGTTGACCTCAGTCAGGCTCTCTCGCGTCCCTTTAGTAGAAGGAGAGGCGGTGAAGGCCTGCTTCATTTTACTGGCGCCATCACGTAGCCTCCTCTGAATACAGAAGCCCTCGTATAACTCATCCACCTGCAGCAATAAAGACAGGCTCTATTACTCTTAAGAATTTCATACACATATACACCCACACACAATATTCATAAATGTAACCTATAATGTATAAAGGTATGGAGGCCTGGTATGCTTCTACTACTACTACTACTCTCTTATTATAGTAACACTGACACTGAATACTTCTGTCATGATGAAGAACAAGGTAATTTATTTGAAATACTTAATGCCAATTTTTTAATAATTACATTATAATCTCAGTTGAGGATTGTGCCAACAATAAGACTTTTGCAATACTGATTTGTCCTGAAAAGCAAAATAATATGAATAAGTATCTAATGATTTACAATGTAATTCTTAAAAACCCATAGCCTAAAAAAAGAAAAAGAACTAAACTGCACAATCGTTTCAATTTATATGCTGACTGGCTCACCTCCCGTCACATTGGGAGATGATTATTAGTGAATTTACGAGTCATAACTAATGAACTCAGTGGTTATACGATGGAGTTGATGCGGAGAACACAAACTGGTTGGCAGGTTTAGTAAGACATTATAATCAGTGTGAACATATTTAAATAACAGTGGAAATCGTGGCAATGTTTGAATCTCCTTTAGGGACGATAAATTAGCGTTTACCACCACACACGATTAAGGTTTTGACAACGAGGCTATTCGCACACATGACCAGATGCAGTAAAACAGAACAAGTGAACTGCATACATCAAAGTTACACATGTTACACATCAAACAGTGTGTGAATCAGAAAGCTGGATCAAGGGAGGAGGAGTTGGAGCTAGCATAGGACTAATGAAAGGCAGAAAAAGAAAAAGCAACAGAAAAAAGGATGTGAGCTAAAAAACATAAGACATGACATGACAGATCAAGGAATGAAAGCAAAAAACACAGAAGAACAGAGAGCAAGTCAACCAGCAGCATCTCCTCAAACGGCCTGAGACAGTGTATAATACGGTCTCATAGAGGCAGACAGAATTTAAAACCCCCATACAGTGACAGAGTTGCATCACATCCTCAGATAACCACAGACAGTGTGGCTGAGAGAGAGAGAGAGTCAGTACATATAGACAGACTGAGCGTAGGAGAAAATCCACATCGAACTCATGGGAGATTTGATATTAGATCTTCATGTTTTGCTAAATTTTGTGGAGGAGAGATCTCAAAGTGCAGGGTTGGGCGATTCAGATAAAATGTGTGCTGGGAAAATGTGGGATTGTCTGGTGGTGGTCGTTCCCATCTGTTTAGTTAAACTGGGGAATAAGACCCACCCAAGTCTAGACCACTGCACACACTCCCACCACAGCAATTCTTACTGCGGTGAGTATGCGGTTCTTAAAATCCCCTCTTTTCTCCGTCGCCTTCTCCAATAAAGCAGAGGCTGAATCAGCTTTATTTGGGGGCATTTTACTATTCCCTAAGCAGAGATTGTATAGTTTTACTTTGGACTGCTGAGGAGTTTTTGCCTGTTTGTCCTTTTAGAAAGGGGTCAAATACAGGCATGAATGTGAAGTTTCTGACTTGTTATCATCCAAGATGTCAGTGTCTCTCAGTGTAAATGAGGAAGCAAAAGAAAGCAAGAGGAACAAAAAGGGAAGAACAGGGTGTGGTCAGTGATATGTTCTCGTCTGATAGTGACATGATTATAGCAAGCAAGCCTAATGGTTTTTTCCTAGTTCGTCAAACTAATCACAACTTTCACACACACACACCCATCCACCACCAAGGCAGAGTGAAACAGTGTGTCAGAGTGTGCAATGAAGTGCATCTCACACTCAACCTCAGTTTCAAGGGTGGGGCAAGTGTGAAAGAAGAGACATTAGCATGTATTTGTGTACCCATATACAAAGCACACATGCCCTCTTAAACACAAACATAGCTTTCCCTTGAGACTGCTGTTGATCCACTACTGTTCTTTCCGAATCACAGCATGGGAACAGCCACTAGTGGACCCACCCATATATGCAGGCTAGCAGCTGTTTGGCAGTAGTTTGGGTGTGTGTGGGCACATGCTGGGATGGGGTGTGTGTGTATGTGCACATACTGGGTTGGGGTGGGTAGGCATTCCCACATACATATGGCTGTAGAAAGTCATATTAAAAGATGTACACAACACAAATCAATGACATGGTTGCTAAAATTGTATATGAAGGTAACATTAGTACACGTATGTGATGTGTTTGTTGGAAATTGACTTTAAAAATCCTTTTTATTAATGCTTAGTGGATTTAGGACCTCAGCTACACAGCATATCAAGTACATGGGCTTGATTAAATAAATAATAAAACCTATAAAATCAAACATGAGAGCACTGAGAACTGAAGGTGTAGATGGGTGTAAAGTGGAGAAACAGGGAGAACACTATAATCTTGTCAACACACGTTTAGAAGGTTCGTCTGTTGTGGATTTATCTCACCAGGCTTGGGGTTCTCTCTAATTTCCCTAAGTGCATACAGCAATCACTGATGTTCGCTGGAAATGAATGAATATCTATGTGAATTGTTGTAGATCATGTAAACGGTTGCATTAAGTGGCTGGAATGGACACACCGCAACGTTTGTTAATTATATAACCCTGTTATATACAGTTGTAAATGCAAACTATATATACTGTAAAATTTCTCTGTTTATATTATGTTATATTTCCTTTTAGGGTGGCATGGTGGCACCACAGGTAGTGTGTGCGTTGCATCGCTCCGAAGTTTTGTGGATATGGGTTCGAACCTCGCTGTGGTATCTGTCTGTGAGGAGTTTGCTATGTTCTTCCTGTGTCCTTATGGGTGAATTGGGTTTTCCCCGCATACTCTGGTTTCCTCCATCCTCCCGAAAAACACCCATGGTAGGTGCATTAGATGTGCTAAATTGCCCGTAGGCGGCGAGTACACAAGTGTGTGTGTGCTACACAGATTGGTGCCCTGTCCAGGGGATATTCCTGACCTGTGTACAGTGATTCTCCAGACAAACCGTGACGCTGACAGACTAAATGGATAAGACAATGCCTGACTGACTGACAGTCAGTATCTTTGTGTACTTTGTATTATCTGTATATAAAGCCTAATTTGATTCTGAGACCTGCACTTACTTTTTTCCCCAGACATCATAATTTTGACGATGCTGAAATCATGTCCCTTGTGGACATGCAGCTATTTTTAACCCAACTCTTTAAACAAACAAATAAATAAATAAATAAAATACAGGCCTTTTAAATACCTGCCTTTGAGAAAAGCTTAAGAAGTACTCCTCCCTCTTCCCCTTTTTAGCTCAACCATGTGTTACATGACTTCCTGTTTGCCCTGCTTACTCTGTTTGTGGGTGGCTAGAGGCTGTCCACTTGCCTTAACACCACACTCATTATGTTAGTATGAGACAATGACTGTATACAGGTTTCTAGATAATGACTATGTGCCAGGGTAAAATCCATCCAAATGGCATCATGCTGGTACAGTCTCCATTCAGCCAGCCTGATCCACTCCGATAACGATCTGCTGAACACCGCCTGTAGCCTGAATGTTCTGTATGGGACTTGGTGATAGGCATCGGCCGGACACCCACACTATTCTGTCATCTAGCAACCACAGATTTTCTGTTTAATGTGTACAACAAAGCAGAGCCTCACTTCTAGTTAGTCTACCATCATAACGCAGTGTTGAAAAGCAGGATGAGGAAGCCCAAACAAAGCATTTTAAACCTGATCACCATCTCCTGCATTTGTAGTATACCAGTTTACCTCAAACCAAAAAGAAAACACATTTGGCTGTACTAAAAAAATAAGAATAAACTGAAAAGCCGTCTACTCAAAACTCAGTTACAATGAAAGTCTACAGCTTCGTTTTTATGAATGTGGACAAATTAAAAAATAATAGCATAATTCAGCTCTCTTTCACACTAAACTGGCATTTCAATCATTGAAAATGCATCTTCTGAAGCCTCTCTCCCAAGAGTATGAATTTGTACATGCATTTTTGGAATAAACGAATACGATGCCTTTAAAAAGACTGACATGTGATTGGGTATTTCCTACAATTCTTAGATGGCAGAACTCAGTCACAGCTTATGTATTATGTATTTTAGTTTAGACAGTGTCTAGACAACATTATGCTTACGTTGCCAGACACCTAATGCACATGCCCAGTATGGAATATTATACATCTATAAATACACACATACACACACACACACACACACACACACACACATACACACATACACACATACACACATACACACATACACACACTTCTCAAATTATTTGTTTTATTTCTTGTATTTTAGCTAAGCTTTTTTGAAGTGTTTTTTTTTTAAGTGCACTTCCATGTTTTTTCTAAGGGCCTTTTTCCACGAATGAACTTTCCAGGAATAAACAGTACAAATAAATATTTATTCACAGCCCTCAAACTTTCATTTTAAGTGAATTTTAAGTCATTTTGTTTCTGAGTACAGGGAAATATGTCTGTCTACAGTAATTCTACATTCGGGTCTACAGTAATTATATATGTAGCACTACAGATGTGGTCAGTAAATATCATGATGAAAAAGTGTTCCTCTAAATAAGACGGAGGATTATTATTCTGTCCTTGTTGTCTTATATAAAACCACACTACTTTAAATCAACAGTCTCAGCAGCATGATACTCCCAATGTTCCACAAGTACAGAACACACACATCAAAAGGCATACACAGCATTGTACACACATAACCAGTTCATCTGTCAGGGGTCTGCCCATTATAATATAGAAAACTGCTTTGCCCTACATCCAGAGCCAACCTAAAATGCTTCCAATGACCTCAGAGGAGCTCCATGATGTTCTATATACCACCCTGAATTGTAAACAAAGAAAGCAGAAGATTTGACTGCCACACAGTTGTATTCCTATTTGCTTCCTATATGCTTCCTATTTCCAGGTTTCCATAGCGACCAGTACAGTAGAAACACTTTGCGAGTTGCCAATCGGTGCTCCACTGTGCATCAGCCACACACCTGTGAGTATAGAACAGAGCACAGCAGGACTCCGGAGACATGGGCACTTTGGAAATAAGCTGTGTCAATTATCGCAAAACAAGTTTGCATCGCCGCCAAGTGCACCCACTCACTGTTCCCAACGTCACCGTCAAAGCTCCTAATAAAAGGACTTGACTTCCGTTTCACACTGCGAGGGCTGGAGCTTGGCCTTACAATGGGGTTTTCATTTAAATCCACCAGGACTCCTTGTGTGTGGGGAACGTTTGGCCGATAGTGTGTGGAGGAAATACACATGGAAATAAAAGTGTGTGTGTGTAGGTGGAGATGGAGAATGTCAAACAGAAGACGTTAAAAAGGAAAAAAAAAGATTTTAAGGTCCTTAACAGTGCATGTAGCTAGAAACCTATTGTGAGATTTATTAAGGAGCCAATGAGGGGTACGAAATGTCACTTAAAAAGCCATTAGACCCTTACTGGGAAATAAGTTCTTGCCATTTGATTTAAATGCAAATGTATTGTTTTATGTAGACTAATATGATTTAATAAATCTTGCCTGATGTAAGCTTAACTCAAATTTTTCGAATAATAAATATAAAATTCTGCTATTGTAATAATAATAATAATAATAATAATAATAAAGTGCAAAACATCCTGGTCTTTGACCCATATACAACCAATGTGTGATAGAGAGTTTGTCATAATTGTTATCATATATCATTATTGGTGTTATTGATGCTATTTACATGCACTATACTTAAAATTATAGCAAAGAAACAAAAAAACAATCGCTCTTTACCTTACTGATGTGAAACTCCAGACGTCGTATATATCTCTCAATTGTCTTAATTTGCTGCAGTATCATAAAACCAAAGAGTAATGTAAGTTTATAGTTTTCACACATGAGCAACAGTATAACATGTTGCAATAATAATGCAACTGGACTTCCAAGAATGTGCCACAACATTATTTATTACACAGCTTCTTTACTGTAATTATCTGCTCATATTTTCTGATCAGCTTTCTAAGAGAAGATGAGTGAAGTGTTTATGGTTGAGCTGCTTTTACTCACCTTGTCAAGATCGTACAACACTCCCTGATGAAAGGAACATACACACACAGAGAGAGAGAGAGAGAGAGAGAGAGAGAGAGAGAGAGAGAGAGAGAGAGAGAGAGAGAGAGAGAG
>JAOVVF010000029.1:6135949-6150733 GCA_028565595.1 Duopalatinus emarginatus | reverse complement strand
TTGACTAGTGTAGAAAGTTTTAGATAGGTGGTACTGCGTGACACTTTTCTAGCAGAATTATGTTCTGAGTTCTTGAAACTAGTTTCAGATACTCCAAGAGTTTAACTAAGCACTTTTGTAAGTCGCTCTGGATAAGGGCGTCTGCCAAATGCCGTAAATGTAAATGTAAATATTAAATAAAAAAAGGTTCTCTGGCTGAAAGCGACGGCACACTCGTACCCCAGCCAGGCACAGCAACATTAGCCAATAGTGGGTGTCTGTGAGCTTGTGTGTGCATAAAAGAGCAGATAGTGATTTCCTCTGTGTGTTACTCTGCCTTGTGATACAGCATAAACATGAGAAAACATATAGATTATTATTTGCTTCAGTATTTGAATATTAATTGGAGCTGTGACATCGATGTACCATTAGTCCACATCATCTTAGGCCATATATTAACTATGATGTTCTATGACAATGACTTTAAATTGTAGACTCAAGTTATACAATTTGTTGTCATGCAAAGCCACTCCATCACAAGGCACCATGAACACATACATTCACACTCCCGAACCCTTCTAATCTAAACATGAATACACTGAGATTTGTTCACACACTCTTCACTGTCCAATATGTCCATCAACTCCCACTGTGAGATCTATTCAAAAATACCACACAAGTCATAGAGGTCAGTGTGTGAGCACGAACAAGCACAACTGTGAAGGAATGTGAGAATCTGTGTGTGTGTGTGTGTGTGTGTGTGTGTGTGTGCGTGCAAGGTGTGAGACAAAATGTAAACTATAAAGGTGCAAAGGATTTTTTTCCCTCCCACCCTTTCTGATGTGGAAACACTCAGTCTACACTGAAGTGCCAGAAAAACTGGTACAGCTGAACCTACTGTACAGGTATGCAAAATGTATTCTATGTGACTGCAATTGGACAGTGCACCTTCATATATATATATGTCATGTAATCAGACATTAGGTGATTATAGATGTTTGACTGCTACTATATATAAGTCTGTACAAAACTTACATCCACATCCATTTCATAATAAAAGTTCTTCAGAGCTACAAAACCGTGCCTACCCAGACGGCTTTGTATATTTTCACTGGCAGCCCGCTTACACAGTTAGTCAGGCTTAGTTAGATTAAAGACTGTCATGCTTTAAACACATATCTCCTGCCTTTGGTCTTAATAACAGACTCAGCTGTAGGTAGCGGTCCAGGCCGCCCACACTGCACAGCTGCTTGTACATTCCTCGCCAGGTGTTCAGACGTGTGTGTGTGAGTTTATGTTTGTGTTATGAGTTCTCTGTTGGTGTAGGATCAGCAGATGTGGTTGTGTGTTTGACAATGATGGTGAAAGTCCAAACATAGGCAGTTTCCTGGGTCACTGTGAGACAACTACGTTGCCTTTCATCACTAGTGATACTGATCAGCTGCTTGTGCTTTGTTATTACTGGGGGCCTCACAACCTATAAGGAAGAAGCTCCCACTGTAAAAAAAATGTAGTCTTTTGTTGGTGGAAAGCTTGGCTCATGTGGACTAAAATAGGTCAATGGGTACTTGTGTCATCAGGCAGTGAAACACAAGTGCCATGCAGTCTATGTGGCATGTATCTGAAAAGGATGGCCTCCTCCAGTGATAACACAACACTGCTTTATCTACTCTATGACAGTGGAATCTCAAGGAGAGAGGTCTTTTTTTAAATCTGGTTTCACTAACCAAACATATTATGCAATGACATGTCATGCCTCCTTCTCTCTCTTCACTTCCTCCCTGTTTCTGCCCAAGCAATGCTTGTCTTAGGCTGACATGACCAGACCAGACCATACTCATCTCATTCTGACATGAGCTCATCTCATGCCTAAGGGAATATCACAGACAACTCATGCGTGAACTTTGGAAAAGAAACAAAACGCATCATCATGCACACATGCCTGAAAGTGCAAATGGAGTTAAATGCTGAGACACTAGCCTTTTATTTCAGGTGTTAACCTAAAACAAATGGAAATCACTCAGATTCTATATTTATAGTTATATATGGGTATCCTGGGCCACTGTAAAATAAGGCACCAGAATGGTTTAAAGGTAATTGTACAAATGTAACCACTAAATCATGTTGTAAACATGCCTACTTGCTCCTACAGCTAGGACAACATACTGTTTAGAGCAGGGTTCTCCTATATGAAAATTGACAGATTAAGCACATTGAAGGTGGAAGAAGATTGTTAAATGAACACAACCAGCTTTATAGTGTGCTAATTGGGGTGTTGAATTCCCAAAGCATGGCATTCATCCTGTAAATGTGCCACTGACACAAAACTGTTAATTCTGGCTAAGAAATGCATTTATTTGTGAGTGAAATTGAACTATTCTCTTAACCACTGTTCACACTGTGCAGTGGGCAGCCCCTACTTGCAGCACCCGGGGAGCAATTAGGGATTAGGCTCTTGCTTTAGAGCACTTTAGTCAAGCCTTGTTGGTTGCAGAGATCAAACCAGGGACTTTTTAGCTCCAAGGCTGCCCAATTCATGTATATCTATCTTCGAATACCACTTTTTTTCCTGGTCAGAGCCATGGTAGATCCAGACACTATCCTGGAAACAATGGGTGCAAGGATAGATAAGACACACACACACTGACACCTAATGGAATTTTAGCGTATTCGGTTGACCTACTGATAAGTTTTTGAGAGGTTGAAGAAAAGCAGAGGAAACCCCTACAGCCATTATAGAGAGAAATGAAACCTGGAAACTACACTTAAACAGTAACCCTGAAACATAGAGGTGTGAGAAAGACAACTTTCTGAGATTTTTAATGCTCTGTTAAACCCTAGTTTCATCCTGGTCTATATTTTAAAACTGAAATCATAATTAACTCAGGGTAAGTCTATTCTAGAGAACCTAGCCTCATCCATGCTACTGGGAATAGTATAACAGACTGAAATAGCATGGAGGCTGGAATAGCATATAAATCCTGTAGTGGAGTAATCAGACTAATCTGATGACTCTCAGCCTGAGTTTACCAAGTACCAGCTTTGTTAAAAACTGGCCGGATTTACCAATAAAATTAGGATTAATCATCTGTGGCTGTAGTGGTTTCATTGAACAATGTGACGACTGACCAGATGGCGTGGTCCTCCTGCTAATTTGGCGTGTCTTAGATCAGAGCTAGTCCTAATCCACAAGCATACAATATCCAGCTCTGGTGCAGCAATTCTCAGATCTCCCCCTTTCCGTCTACCCAGCTGTAAGATGCAAAATAAACTTGATAAGGTGAAACCAGACACCACCTTAACAGGCTCAGCAGAGGCGCCTGAGAGGACACACATCAACCAACCCTGATAGGAGATCTGAGTGTAGATAAGGTGCAGTGGAATAAATGGGGTTGTGAAACCTGATACTGCTTTTTGCCTGGTTGAGTGCAGCAGTCACTGTACAGTAACACAACACATGGACTAAAATGTGATGATAATAATAATAATAATACACAACAAAACCACAAACACAACAATTTCAAAACATCCTCATTAATTTAAAATGGAAAGAGTAGGCCCTTACTGAACAACACATGTTTACTGCAGAGTGCATCACATGCATATGTGACATTGTGGACCCACCCTTTCTTTTATAAGATAATGTTGTTCTGATAAAGAAATTGCTTTAGTGTTTATGGTTATGTTTTCTGATGATGTGTTTTTTAGGTTGGTAATGTGTTTTGCACTTTTGGGTGGGCATATCACTGTGAGCAAAGCCACAGCTGAATGAAGACTGAGCATAAAATCTGTCCTTTCTTTTACTTATCCACTACATACAAGAGTTGTGTCCTCTTTTGCCATACTTTACAAACAGCAATCAATAAAGACTTCCTCGTAATACTGGATAGAACTGCTTGGATTGCCTTAGAGGTACTACTCAGAGACAAAGCCAGGTGTTGCTAATAAAATATTTGAAGTATTTGTGCCTCAGACCTCAGTGTTAAGATGATAAATGACTTCTTTCACCATGTTTTTGGCACTTATTTCTGCAGCACGATTCACAAATATTTGAGTACAAGTGGTTGATATGTGTGAGGTAACAACATACATGCTAGAGCCTGTAACTTGGACAGTGGTTGGATTTATAATCTAACAGCTTTGGGGCTTGAAACTTGTACATACAGTTTCTTGGATCAAGCACAAGCTATTGAATTTTGGATACAGTATGATTAAGTTAAAAGGACTCATATCCTACTCTCCCTGCTACCTCATTTATACTTATTTGATTGGCTCAACAAGGTGAATAGGGTCCAACTTCCCCAGTGTGTTCCCAGGCTTCTGACCATGTCTAATAGGCTTTCCTCTCTGCTTCAGGAACCACATATAAGCTCATGCAAAAGCCTTGCTGAATAACTCTTGAAGTGCCCACAAAAAAGAATCAATGGACTCCTTGTGCATATTTTTGCCATAATAAAGCTGACTTTTCATGGCAAGTTTGAATTAGGTTAATGAGAAAAGTTTTGAAGGTTGAAATCTTAAAGTTTGAAGAATCAGCTGAGAAAGAAAATGAGGGGTGAGAGAGAGATAGATAGACAGAGCGAGAGAGAGATAGATAGATAGATAGAGAGAGAGAGAGAGAGAGAGAGATTTGTAGGAGTGGCAGGCAGCTGTTTATTTGAGGAAAGGTGGAACAGTATCAGGAGCCAGTTCCTCAGGTTTGAACAGAGGATGGAGTAAAGTTCCAGTAGAGTGAGATACACGGGAGACCACAGACTTTCCTCTGAACTGTATATCTGTGAGTTTTTTAGGGAGACGCCCTAGAGGTTCTTAGGGTTGTTCATGGTTCAGCATTACTAAATGGGCTACACTCGGGACCATTTCTGCAAGGAAAAACCCTGTTATAGGCCACTATGAAGAAGTATTAAGATCTTATCTAGTGGGCCTGTGCTGGTATATGATCTTGAAAGATGCAGTTGATTTACACTCTCTGTGAGGTTCTTAAATGGTTAATGACTCTAGCTTCATAATATTTCAAACTTGGATTCTTTCCTAATCCTTGAAATTCCCCATCGTAGCATTCCTCTGCAGAGTCATTAAGGGTTTCCTTAAGATATATGATACAGCAAAGAGCTCTTCCTTTAGTATGCTAGAACTTTGTTTAGCATGTGCCTTTTATATTACAAGCTTTAAGTCAATGTTTATGTATTTGTATGTATAGATACAGTATCAATGACTACATTTGATATATGCACCAAGTACAGTGTAACTCAGAGCAAACTCACAAAACTGGACAAAAACTGTATAGACCTCTGTAACAATCCAATCCCCTATCTCCTATCCCCTATCCCTCAGTTGTCTTAGGACTGTTGCTGAACTGTCAGTTCTGTTTAATCAGAAGATATGGATTAATGTTTTCTAAGAGAAGCTCCGACAGTAAATCTTTAAGGAGATTATAAAATGTTCAATAAAAACGTTGCCACTGGCAAATTGCTATGTTATAAGAGGAATAAGATATGCTGATATTGGTAAATAACCACCTTGTCATTGATTATTTTCCTATTATAGCACTCCCTGCCATGTTGAAGAGCAATATTTCCTTAAATGTGCATATAGTCGTTTTATGATGTTGCATAAGAAGCAAAAAAGAAAGTCGAGTCTCAGACGCTTGTATTATCCTGACACAGACTGGTGCCAACAGGAGTGAGAACACTTAGGTAATGGGAGAGATTAGGCTATGTGTAAATTTGAGGAAAGATTTGCTAAAAATAAACAGGAACATTTTGTAAGTCTTGATAAAAACAGACATAGAAAATAATAATAAATAATATAACTGTTTTGTCATAGAGGAGACACTTGTGGGTTCAAATTGGCACCAGTTCAGGGTATCACATCAAAGTCCTAGCGAGACACAGCACTACAGAGTTTAGTATCATTTAACACACCTTATACAAATCATCAGCTAAATGCCAAAGCTTCCAATGTCTAAATTTGGAGAACACAAGGATGTGAGATTCGAGTTTGGCACAAACCTTGTTATGTATGGATGTCCATAATGTCTTAAAACTTCATTATTTTTAAAGAAATCATTAAATACACCACATTAAATTTCCTCATGCTTTATCCTATAGACACTCTTTCAACTTTCAGTCGCTTCCTTCCTTTTTCAGAGGCTGAATGGAAAAGATGAGCATCAGATTTCAGTGAACTGAGGGCACAGCAGATCATGAGGTAGCACATTTTAAACGCAACAGCACTTGGTTCAGATGTACAAGTGTGATAAGAACACAAACCTGTAATTCCTGGAAATGTAATATTTTGCAATGAAATTGAGAAGATTTTAGAGAACCATATTAAGTACAATACGGTTTGTAGCATTGGGCGTGTTTTGGTCAATTATTCAGGAAACTACTCTTGTCTGCAACCTACACAATCTCCTGATCTTTCCCAGTAGAGCCATATATGTTGATTTTTTAATATCTGGATCACTGAAGTGCAGATAGATGTACATTTGAAATGCTTCATCTGCCTCTTGGTTGTATTTCCATATAACATAATCATGCAAATAGGGACAAATTAGCATTTTACTTAAAGTAACTGGTAGTATTGCTATGTCTATTTCTATATCTATTTCTATAGATATGACATTATTATTATTGGGTCTATAGATATTAGTAATCAACAGATATGGAACAGACACCCTATTTACCTAAAACATTCCTGTTGACTGTCATTAAAGATATAAATATGGTAGAAAAGGGTCCCCATTTTTTGAGGTCTGTTTTTAGGCAAGTTATACACGTCACAATCTGCGTTCTGTAATATGACCAAATATGAAAATAAACCTATCCAATGATACACTGCAAAACAAATAAAAGCAAATATAATGCATGTTAAGATAATAGTTCTGTCCTACAGGTTTTGACCTGATACTGATACAAAACCATGACCAAGGCTTTCCCATGCCTCTAATGTATAAACCCACCCACAGTTTGGACCCTGGACAACCGTACCATCAGTGAAGACATCTTCTGCCTCTTCACGCATCAGTTCAGTAAAGTCATCCTCTGTGATGTCGGCCAAGGCCATCCCTTTTCAGGTTTACACCTTCGCTATGTTCCTCGTCCTGATCCGGAGCTTGATATCAATCAGAGCATGAGAAGAGAGACAAGGACTGCACCGTGCTTCTGCTCTCTATACAAGTGTGTGTGTGTGTGTGAGTGTGTGTGAGAGTGAGCGAGAGCCCACACCACCCAGGCCAGCTTTCAACAACAGGATGATTTCATAATCTAACGCGTGTTTGCGCAGTGGGAAGAAGTGCAGAGCAAACTTTAAGCGGGTGTGTGTGGGTGAGGTTGTATGTTCAGTGCAGGATGGAGGACTGTGAGGCTGACAATCTATGATCATGAAAAAAAATATATGAGCATATTGTGTCTCAGCAGAGATTGGCTGATGTGTGTTTGGCCCAAATTCTGGTTTTCTACATAAACATCTCTTTTTAATCTGAAAGTGAGGAGAATTGGTTTAAGGCATTTGGACTACTTTAATGGACTACAGTAAGGGAAACACTTTTATGAAGACTTTTATTATACACTGTCACTATCCATGTATCCTCATTAAAAAATGTTTTAGACTGAGCTGCAAGCCACCATTGCACCGCTGTATTCACCCCTTCATCAAACGTGAATCTTGTCATCATAGGGCTTTTTAAATAGGGCAAGATTTGGACTATACAGAGGATGCTTTAACACAGTCAAAACTAGGTTTTAGGGAATACAGGCAGCAGTGTGCGGACGTGTATGCAACAACACAACGTAGCAGTCCTCTGTGTTTTGTTTGAATTTTAGCTCTTCAGTGAGCATCTCACTAAAATGAGCACTGTTGATTGTTGAACATTTTTCACATTTGCATGCTTCTGTTCTTTTATACAAATCGCAAGTGGGGAAGCCATTTTTCTTGCACTGCAGTCACAAATGAATTAAGGTAACACGTTCAAACCTGCACAGCAATGACTGGGACCCAGTATAGAAAGCATTGATAAGCATGGCCAACTGGAGTATATATATATATATATATATATTCTGACGGCAGCAAATAACAGGGACTTACATAAAGGGACGAGGGAGACATTCCACATAAACAAATTCAACAGGTGTGTCATTTTTTATATAGTGAAGTCACTTCTGAGGAGACATTTACAATTTGTGGACAGAGTCTCGAATGTCACTGCTTTATAACAGTCAGAGATAAGGCAGTTCCTTTAACTAGTGAGGACATTTGCTTTGCCATCTTATTTAATTTTTAAAAAAGGAGGCTATAATATATGTGATACCAAGAGCTAACTTATGCAGATATTTCACAACATTACATCTAACTATAAATGAATAAGAAAGTACAACAATTTGCTTTTAAATAAATTCAATTACTGTAGTAATTACTGTATATACTGTAGTATACACTGCGATTGGGGAATAATAACTTCTGAGAATTACAAGGTCTCATTATTGATTATTTTCTGTCTGTCATGTATTATTCCTTACATAATTGGCCCATTTAACGACCTATTTCAAGATATTAACCCATTTAATCTTGCCAGGCACTGCAACCTATTTTTTTTTTCTAAAGCAGGTTATAAAAGACCTGATGTCTGTATTACAAAACTAAAAACCTAAATTATAATTTGTCTGGATTTCAGACAAAAGTTTTCATGGAGGTGGGGTAACTAGTAACTTACAAAAAACTTACAAAAACTTACAAAAAGTAAAACTATATGTACTCAGATAGCCAGGAACTTTTTAAACACACAGGCCTTTTGCTCATAGAGAAAGATGACATATGCCAGTCTACTGAGACAGGCTGAAATAGTAACTAGGCTACAGTGCTTTGATTTAACTCATGTCTTATTTTTCTGCACTTCCTTAAACCCCCATGGAAAAGACCTCATAGCAATCAGATTAATGAAGAGGCCAGTTCTTGCAGCTGTAGCCCATAGTTCAGCTCATTAGTAATGTACCACAGGGTTCATATAAAACGTTGATTTACTGACCATATGTGTAATATACTAGTGATCTTCATATAAGTAAAAAATAATGCAGTGTATGTTTTTCTGGCACCTTTCTATCCAAGCCAACATTTACTTTTTTTTACCAGGTAGCGCTATATTAGATCTTCTGTGTGATCGAGCCAGATGCCTTAATGTGTGTTTAATACTCATGGCCCTGTTCCTGGTTCACCACTGCGTAATGGAAACACCCCACAAGACCTGGTGTTTTGTTGATGCTCTGACCCAGTCATCTAGACATCACAATTTAGCTTTTTGTTAAAGTCACTCATATACTTACACTTTCCCATTTTTTCCTGCTTACAACACATCAGCTTTGAGAACGGTTTACATGCTTAATAATAATAATATATCCCTTAATAATATATCCTCTTGACTCTTGACAAGTGCCACTGTAATGAAATAATTAATGTTATTTACTTCAACCTTAATTGGATTTGATTGGCTGATCAATGTATAAGCTGTGTGTGTGTGTGTGTGTGTGTGTGTGTGTGTGTGTGTGGTCTAATTAGAGGCAGGCTAGAGTAGTTGGAAGATAACTGGAAGGTGTTACTCAGACCTATGTGCATAAATAATAGAGGAGGGTAACAGGAGACTTAAGGCAGTCCTGAGCTCCCACACACACTAAAAGGAGCACACAGTCTAGCAGTTAATATCTGTACTAGCACAGTAATAAAAAATACAGAATCCATACACAAAACATACAAGAGCCTGAAGCTTTCGTTTTAATATAGAGTCAACACAAAAAATATATATATATATACTGTGAAACTGAATATTACAAACATTACTACTCACATGCAATTAGGGCATTCATATGTATATACAGTAGCTTTTTATGTCACAACATGAATCAACTGGTTTTACCGCAGTCACTTGGACTTTCATAGAATGATAATTATGCAGACCATTAGTCATAATACCAGTGATTTCTATTACTGACACATCCCACCCACAACAAGCTGCCCAGTGTAGCAATGCAGTACATTTTTACATCAGCATAAAAAATCAAAACCACAAACTCATTAAAGGACAGAGATGTCTAATGTGAACGTTCCTGACCTGAACTCTAACGCCTAATGAATACACATTCATGTGAAAAGGTTTCGTTTAATGTGTTATAGCAATTAGGATTATATCTGGATAGATGCTGGTGCAGATGTAAATCTGCTCACTAAACACTTCAGGAGACACGCCAACTAAATTGTCATACAGTGCAAATTTACATTTACGGCATTTGGCAGACGCTCTTATCCAGAGCGACTTACAAGGTTATTAGTATTACAGATAGGCCAGCGTAGTGTTAGGAGTCTTGCCCAAGGACCCTTATTGGTGTAGGACAAACTGGCTGCCCAGATCGGGATTCAAACCCAGGTCTCTCACATTGGAGCCAATGATGTTACCACTGTACCACACCAACCAGTACACCACTGTACACAACCAGTGTAAATTTGTCCATTTATAGAAGTTACATTAACTCTTAAAACAAATCCAGTCACAAGACAAGTAATACATGGCAGCCGAAGTAGAGAAAACTGAAGACCAACATGTCTTAAGGTCAATGTACTGTTTTAACTCTGAGATTTCTGAAATATCCTGTTGGCTATTTTTATCCAATTAGTATTCAAAATGAAGATAATTAACTATATGTTCACTTATATGAATATGGCTGGAATCTTTTATGGTAAACTGGTTAGCAAACATTTCATTAGTGTTAGCATTAACGCTAGAAATGTTCCTGAAGAATCCATTCAGAGATCCTGTCGGGTTAGCTCATAGCTGCTATTTGCTAGCAGTGTTGACAGCGAATATTAATAAACATGACATGAGAAGCATCTCGGAAATCTTGTTAGCTCAGCTCACAGTGTTAGTGTTAATGATCATTAATATTTAGAATAATATGCCTGCAAGAAATCCTGCCAGGTTAACTCATAGCTGCTATTTCATTAGTGCTAGCAGTGATGATAGTGAATATTCATCAGTCATCCAGATCCCACACGGAATCACTGCGTGCAGGGTAGGAATACCCCTGGACAGGACGCCTATCCATCGCAGGGTACCACATATACACACACACCCATTCGCATACACACACTCACACATGGGGCAATTTAGTGTATCCAATTTAGTGTACTACCATGTGTGTTTTTGAGGGGTGGGATGAAACTGGAGCACTCTGTGAAGACCGAGACAGACAGAGACCAGAGCAAGGCTCGAGCCCAGATCCCTGTAGCTGTGTAACACACACATGCTACCCGTTTCACAAGAATCCTCTCCAAAATCTTGTTAGTATTTCTGTTGATGATTCTGAATATTTATAATAATAGTCCTGTCAGTAATCCTGTCTGGTTAGCTCATAGCTGCTATTTCATTAATCTTAGCAGTGACGATAGTGAACATATCTTAAAAATAAAGGATAATAAGAGATTATGTCCTGATGTTTACTTATTTTTTGACTCAAAGCTACAGGCACGCTTCCATATCTATCATCCGAGCTGCTTTTCAACATACACACTCCAAGACAGGTTCTGTGGTTCATGTGGTCCAGATTAAAAACAACATAATAAGAGGTTGTTTTCTTTAGAAATGTGCCATATTCTTTAGTGAAACGGTATAAGAAATAATGTACAGCTGGATTAATTTCGTATCCATTTCGATTCTATTGAATTGTGCTCCAAAGCAAACAATGAGGCCGGTCCAGATGATGATATGAGGAGGTTAGGAGGTAAAATATGACATAATGTTATTGATTAGTGTCATTTCCTCCCCATCTGTGGGGATGGTGTTAGACGAAAAACAGTGCATCTTTGGGATAAGAATGAGAAAACAGAAAAATTATAGTCCCGCCTAATTAATTTATTTGCATATTGCGTTCAGTAAAGGAATATGATTTCAACCTGACTACACAGAAATAAAATGTAAGTGGAAATGCAGGTACCAGACAGGATTTGCTCAGCAGGTTAAAAGAAAAGTGACCATTCTGCTACCTTAGCAACCTTAGGCTTTCTTTGCATACTTCCTCAACCACAAACTGCACAAACTTGTGCTATTATTTCTCTATAATAACAAAGTGCTGTTGCACCCCAGGGGAGCTGTCAAACATGACTACTAGAAGCATACACACACACTCCACACACCTGTGTTTCTGACAGCAGACTCTGAACAATACATTGACAAAGCCTTTCTAATGGACCAGTGTGTTCCAGTCAGATAAGAAGGTCATCTCCAGCCTCACCTCTACACAAGGGGACAATGCAGGTCAGGGTTCTGGCCACAAACTGCCCTTCAGTTCCTTTTCTGATTGTTATGATGTACCCCTAAATGATGTGTGTTTGCACTGAGGTATTGAAAGAGAAAATGCGGAAGGAAGCTGAAAGAAGCTAGGACATTGCAAAAAAAAAAAAAAACCCTGCTTATTCTTTCACAACAAAAATGAATGACCTCCACCCGAGAGTGTGCTTTGTGTTTGACTTTATAAAAGACTTAAATCTGAGATCAGCACTAAGACAGGCTAAATATGTTGAGAGTAAAGTTCACCATCAAAAGAGCATTTCGCCCTGTGCGATCACGGTCATTCTCTTGCGTTCACACATTTTTCTCCTCTTCGCATAAACAAGGGCGAATAATTGCATGAAGTGTGAAGTTTGTGCATGAATTGTGCAGGGTTTCCAAGGCAACAGCTCCGTTGGGTATGCTGGTAAATTTCTGGCTCGCTTGCTTATGTCAGCTAGTGTGAGGATGTGCAATATAACATGTAAAACTAGAATTGACCCCTAATTAGTCACTAAATCAACCTTTTATGAGCACTGATAGGCTCACGTCTAATGTCACCCGAGTTAAAGGACCTGTGTAGAGATGTCCTGGTTAAATATGATGGCCAAATGACCCTGCTGTATGAGAACATGCTTACACAGTGAAAATCAAGTATGTTGAAATATATTATAAAAGACTTCCTTTTATACTTACACAAAAATGTCAATATAGACATTTCCTGTGTGGCATGAACTGTGTATTGAAGTGCCAAAAAACTGATACAGACTGCAAAAAAAAAATAAAACTGTTACTGATTGGTGTTGGCTCCATAATGGTATAGGAGTTTATTTTGCCGGCATTCCAATGGGACCCCTGGTACATCTCTGACAGATAAATATATGTGTGCCCACTTTCTGACAAGTTACATCTGTTCATTTCCTGCATTCATTCTGATAGCTTTGGCCTCTTCCAACTGGACAATGCGGTACCACACATTTGAAGAGACATCATCTGAGTTTGGGGTTATGCTATTACCCCATAAGTCACCAGATCTCAACGTTATTGAACACATCTGGAATGCAATGCGCTGTGGAATACAGGAATACTACACCTGGGAATACAACAGAATTGTGAACTGTTATGTAAGAAGTATGATGTTCATTTCCTACAAAATATTTCAGTATTTCTGCAGTCCTATTAGACTTGCAGACCTTAAACTTCAGTGTATCTTGTGCACAGCTGTACACTTTTATGTAGGTTTTAATTCCAGTTTTTTTTTATGTTTCATCTGTGTGTCTTATTGTTGTTTCTCTACAATCATGTTCTTAAAGACATAAAAGATGAAAATGAATACCTGAATCCCCTTGTGTTAGAAGTATTTTCTAGAATGAAGATTTCTGTGTGTTCTCAGTTATACATATATATATATATATAAGTAATCTAGCCACAACTAATAGTTGATCTGCCTGGATGAACTTCCAGTCTGTGCTGGAGCTCAGCTGCATCTGTTAGCTGACAAGAAGTGAGGACAAATAAGTGAGACAATATATAATAAACAGCAGCAGGTTTCAGTTTAACTTCTGTTTTCAGTGCACAGACTAATTTTCATATCCCTCAGGACTTTAAAGTGTGAGTAAGCATAGAATGATTCAAATGCATAAAAAAGGACACAACAAAACAGAAACACCCACCTCTGGCCTAGGAGACACTGCTCATTTACACTTTTAAAACGTTTATCTGACTGGCAAGTATACATAATTTGTTATTTATATTTTCCACATATAAATATATTTTCCACACTTCCACCCTACAATACAACAGTTTGTTAAAGGAATAAATTGTTAAATTGCAAATATGTCTTGTTTCCCCTCACTTCAATTATCCAGTCCACCAAACACTGTATATACGCACACACAGTTGGGTGGGCCATGCAGTGGGTGTGTGATATGTGGTATGCCACAGTATCTGTTCCTTATACAGGTGAGCAGAAAAAAGAGAAGTGCATTATGCAAGAGTGAGAACAGGGAAGATCTATTTATTTCATCTCAAGTGATTAAGATTAAGGTGTGGCTCAGTGGCACTAAAAGTTCAGATTTACCCAATTTCCTGCAAATGAGCAATGGTGTATGTCGCCTAATGTGTAACAGGGCTGTTGCGTTCTAATGCTGTGGACTTGGAAATCCCCACATGGACACACATAGAGCAGGCATTTAGTGGGACTGCACCCCAGACAATGTACAGGGTTCTCTTTAAAATGCAGTGACTCATTGACCACTACACTTGTGCACACAGAGGAATTTGACTTCCACATTTAACCCATTTGTGCTGTGAAACACACACACACACACACACACACACACATATATATATATACTACTGAAGACACACCAGGGGTAGTGAACAGACAAACAGGGCACTTCAGTCGTGTATTGTCAGTGTTGATGATTTTCCAATCACAAGGCTGGTTTTGTAACCACAAGCCTATGGCTGCACATTTGTCTGATCTGTCTATA
>JAOVVF010000029.1:6115657-6131731 GCA_028565595.1 Duopalatinus emarginatus | reverse complement strand
ATTGATGGTTCCTGTTCTTATTTTGCCAGTACACTCATGACCCTTACTGCAAATGTCTCACTTTATGACCATAATTCACATCTGATCATCCATCCGCAGAAGTTCCCACAGGGTGTGTCACCGCTGCAAGACTGTATAAAAAAGGAAAAAAAACATTGAAATAGCAAGTGTTGCAAAAGCTTTCCTCATTTCCCTTTCATTTTCCTGAAGTTTTATAAAGTTAACCATTGCAAAATGTTTCCCTTTAACACTGAAATCTTTTAAACTCGGATCACCATTACTCATAAATTAGGTGTGTGCCTTAACATTCCAGCTGTGAATAAGATTTATATGAATGAAAGAACTGATTAATCACTTCACTTTTACAGACCATATTTAATTTTACATTTCAAGCTAGAAGAGTTATGACAAATACTAAATGACTAAATGCCATTTAGTGTTAATACATGCCTAGCGATTGATTGATTGATTGATTGATTGATTGACTGATTGATTAAATTCTGACAATGATTTGAATGTTAGTATTAAAAGACCTTCTTGACTACAAACTGCAGTGAAGCCACCTAGTGGTCATTTCTGAGAAAAATAAACAAAACTGCCAGGCCCCTAACTGTACTGTATGTAGAATTAAAGTGCAATCAGCAAAATATTATACCAAAACATTTTAATAGCAAAATGGATCAGGTCTATTTTTAGATATAGTTCTCTGATAAAGCAGAACTGGCACGAACACCAGGTCTGTGGGTGGACAGCTGCAGCCTCCCTGCTGTTTCATGAAGCAACGCAATTGAGGCACTGATTGGACCACTAATGAGCTGCTGACTGATTGCAGACAGGCACGGCACATTGCCAGCTAAGAATAGCACCTTTTCCTCCCCTGTCACTCTTCAATACAGGGTTAGCTGAAGAGCCGGAATCTAAAGTCTTGCTTCGTCGTTTGGCTGGCTTGCAAACAGAGTTTGTCCTGGATTAGTCGAGTTAGTCCGTACCATTTAGCTATTAAGTGATAATCAACAGTGGATGTGAGGCTGAATTCACCCTGAATAGGGGAACCAGTATATATTCATACACACACATTCACAACTAGATGATGATTAGACAATCCACCCTTTGGGAGGTAAAAGTCAAATGGAGAACCAGGAGGAAACCCATGGAGAAGACCATGCACTGGAAATCCACACAGAGGAACCTGTGTTCAGCACAATTCCACTCACCTCCAAAATGGTTATATTGAAATACACTTAAGTGCCAGAAAAACAGAAATACACAGAAGTACAATAGGGCATGGGCTCCATGAGCTTGTGAAAATATTCTGTAGGCAATAAAAACATTATTTCCTATCGAACAGTCCACAATTTTTAGATCTGGTGACTTGGAAACCTCAAAGTCAGTTGAGTGTACCTCTAACTATAATATAGCATCTCTAGACATGTGTGGCGTCGCATTGTCCTGTAGGAAGAGGCCAAACCCATCAGAATGAATGCAGGGTGTAACTCATTAGAAAGGAGGCACACAAAGCATGTACCTGTCAGACGTTTGTAGATGTACCAGTGATGTGCATACGTGGCGTTGCTATGTATTTTAGATCGGCTTGTCTTTACCAGTTTTCCTGGTATTTCAGAGTATAGTAAAATATGTTAAAATTAAATAATGCGTATCAAGAATGTTAACTTTCTTATGGTTTAAGGAGGAAGTAATCGATTTCTAACAAATCTCTCCAATTAGTAATTTCTCTGAGGATGAACTCCAGTACCTTCCCAGAGGACAGGACAGCTGAAAAGGCATCTTACACTCATCTGATCTGGAGATCAATACACTATTTTGATCTCCCAGTCACCAGTTGGGAGTAAAATTCAGGAAGTTCAAAGCCAAAGTCCCAGTGCATGTTTTATTGCAGAAGGAAGCCATGTGTTCTCATAATCCGTCTTTATCAAAGGAAACTTGGAGGTTACCAGGTTGGAGGTTAAGACAGCAGAGAATTGGGAGATTTTGGCTTCATCCCTTACGCACCTTAGGTGGGGAGGATTAAAGCCCACACCGCCTTTTGTTGAGCTGGAAAGAAAAAGAAGCCTCTCCCCTACATCTGTGAAGCAGACAATCCGGATCCGCTCATCACAAGATGAAGAAAGGTTTTCAAATTAAAGAAGCACCCAAGCATGTGTGGTGCTTCATACTTTAACAATTGTTTTTATAAGGGTGGGGTGCGGATTTAATTTGGAGAACTTTCATGCTTCCTTTATACACTTTTACACACACAACAACAACAACAACAACACTGCCTTTGTGTCTGTACAGCAGATGTACAACTGATTGGATTAACCATTGAAAAAACACATGAACTTAATGTGTGAATAAAGGCCCTGTAGTTTTTTCCCCCCAATATTTATACTGTTGCAATCAGTGCAAAATTTAGGCAAATTACACCAAACTAGAGGTTATTAGAGTTAATACTGGTCAAAAATAAATTCTTTCCAACATGCATCTAAATGCCCATAAAAATAACACAGGATTGTGGAATGAAAAGCAGATGGTAAGCAACTGTTTAGCTTTAGACACGTGAGGTATTTGGCTGACGATACAGAGTAAGAATTTTCTGATCAGCAGAAGCGGGTGTATATGGAAGGACATTTCTGGCTCACGGCTTCTTCAGTGTTTGCACTCAGTGACTGTTTTAAATTCAGCCGCTGATTTCATCCGTCAGTGGGAGGATTGTGAAAATACAGACTCTGATCCAGTTTGTCATGCGAGTGGAAGGATTCAGTGTTGAGGCATAATTAGCATTTCATGTCATGCTTAATACACTGCGGATTAATTTCACACACTTGTGTGTGTTCATGGTGGCTTCACACCAAAGCATTAGGGCTTGGACCAAGCACAGGGTGAGAGACATGTTATGAAAGAAAGCAGATTAAAGAACATTCTGATCAAAATAAAATGTTCTTTAACAACCCTGTCATCCGTACACACAAAAATAGACACATCCAGTGCTCAGCAACCGTACTTCTTAAATGAATCTTACAACAACACACATTGTGCATGGACTGTACTCTGCCATGAATGAAGGTGGACAAAGTAAGACACCTACTGGACATTTCCTGGGTCTTTATAAGCTCTGTGTATTTTTTTCTGTAGAGACCAGGCAAAAGTCACCCACAAGGTCCAAACTGTCACATATTCCTAAACCAAGATATCAATTATAATGTCCTACACACACACCCTTTCCTCATTGTGCTGACTGGTGCTCTAGATGTCACATTAAAAGGCATTGGGATTTCCTCGACACACAGGCTCTGCAGAAATGCATTGAGCAGGTCAGCGATTTGTTGACATGTCTTTTTTTACCATGTCACTCCTGCAGTATCCAATAAAATGTGTGAGTAAATGAAGAGAGAAACTCTGCCTGCATGTCTTATGTAAAGGTGATTTATAGTTTCAAGGAAGGATGACATAGTGGTATCAGGCAGTTTGGCAGTCTCAAAGGTCCAATGTCTCTGGTTCAAGCCTGAGCTCGGGTTTCGGTCTGCGTAGAGTCTTGCACGTTGTCCATGCATGGTTTCCACAGAGTTCTCCGATTTCCTCCCACCTCCCCAAACATGCTGGATACTTTATAATGCCCCTAGGGTTGAATCACCTTACCTTCTCCTGGTGCAGGCCGTGGATCCACTATAATAACTCTGACCAGGATAAAGCAGTTATTATAAAGGGATGAATGAATATCAAGTAGACTTATATCTAGGTAGTAATTTGTTTTTGGCTATTTTCCAGCTGGTACACTTGTTCTGTAGTTGCAACAGAGAGGGTAGGCATGTTTGGGGGGAAACCTTGCCAAAGTTTTCATTGCAATTCTCAATGTCTGCAGAACATAGCTTTAATAAATTGCTTGTCCAGAGAACAGTGATGAAGTCTAGCCCTTTACAGGAAGTCATCCTGATATTGCCATGATCATGTTCCAATTAAATTAGCAAGATATCAGATATTCAATTAGTCCTGTGGACTGAAAGTCTATAAACGTATTGTTTTCACCAATTGGTTCAGCACTACTCAGTACAGCACAGATTCATATCCTGTGCGCTCCAGTGAACAATTTTCTGGCATTAACCAGACTGGCTGAGACACCCTCCGATTGGCTGTGACTAACCAAAATGACGCGGAACAGAGACCAAGTCACTTCATCACAACAAGGCGAAGGTGGCTGACAGCCAATCAGCACACAGCCTGGGTCAGTGGCTGAGCAACACCTGATCCCACACTCTCATGCTTATCGCAGAAGAAGCACTCCAGTGTAAATAACAAAATAAACCTATAATAAACATACAGATACTCCTTAAACCCTGCCTATACACAGGCTCACAATACAGAAACATTAGAACAATGGTGCCCATCAGCATGACTACAAATCCTTCTTCTGCTCATTACACAGAAGATGCACAGAAAGAAACTACGTGCACCTATAAAGCTTTATAAGAAGTTTTCAGCCCTCACACTCACTGTTGAACTCCCTGTGATGGGCCCGTGCCCTCCAGGGCCGGTTGTGGATCCAGCGTAGCCGTCGAGGCAGTTCCATGGCCTCTTGCCAGCATCCATCCACAAGAACTCATCCAGGTAACATCTGCCTTAACGTGTTCACGTTCTTATGTTGAGCTCACGACTACATACACAACCGGATAATATCTGGATCCTACATGTCCCTGTTTTAAAGACAAGAAGCTTCTTCTGAGCGACTCTTTTTGTTGCGATAGTGGTGCCAGTTGCTGTCTCTTGTATCCTTGGGTCTGTTTGTGTTACCTCAGCGCTATATTTTATGCATGAGTCAGGGGAAACAAACTCCCCATACGGCTCAGTGAACCATAGGCTGCCTCGCCCCAACTAGAAGCACCTATTCACAGCCAGGAAAGGAGATGGAGATGGACACACACACACACACACACACACACTCTCGCACTGTAACATGATGCCATTGGGTCAGGAAGGGACCGCATTCATACACACATGTAAATTAACTTGTATTGGTCTCTATTTTATAACTAGTTGTAGATATCAGTAGGGCTGCTCAGACTGATGGTTAAATGATCAAGTGCCAGAAAGGCTGTGTGTATACTGACTAAACAGAATTTACTTTCATGCCCAAACAAACAAGGTATTTGAGACACTACATATTTTCCCAGGAAGGAAGAAAGGAGTGTCAAACCTAAGGCTATGGCAGTCAAAGCAAAAAAGACTGGTAGCATTAAGAGGACAAGTTGCACAGAAGCACCCTCCTGAGGATGTTCCTGTTCATTACAATGAAAAAGTTTCAATTAAAATTTTTTACACCACCTTTTTATTTGGTTTAAAAAAAAAACAGCATTAAAAAACTAAAACAAAATAACAACACACCAGATATAAACTGCCACCAACAACTTAATGCATAAATGAAAAACTTATGGTGAAGACCGGTATGGCAAAAGAGGTAAGACTGGGGATAGCCACATACACCTACCCACACATAAATGTTCATACAGAATGTTACAGTGACAAATGTACTGTTACCAAAGCAGAAATGTTTTACATGTATACATTACACATACATAATGTAACAATGTATTAACATCACAAACATATTTATATGTGAATAAGGTACATGTGAATTATACAGTATTTGGGTGCAGAAACCGGCCCATAATTTCTCTTTAAGTGACATATTCCTAAAGCATTCAGATTAAAATAAAAAAAAAGCAAGCAGTAACGATTCTTAAAACCTCTTACAGAGTTTTTTTTTTTTTGGTTTAAGTGTCTTAGGTGCATGAACAGAACACAGCATATAGCTTGAGACAGAAGAGTAAACACACCCAAGCTTTGAAGACTGTAAATCCTATAATAATCTGAAATAGTTGTGTTGTACCAAAACCTGTTCTTTAGAAACAGAACAGTAAGCTTAAGCTTTGGCTACGTACAGGAAATTCAAGTGCGAGCAATAAGCAGCTTGAGATTTAGCCAGAGACTAGGCTGCTAGACTGCTCAAGGTTACCTTATAATATCTGTGATGTGAAATATTACAGCAGAGATTTCTAGATTTTTAAATGATGTCGTCTGTGTTCATTTTTTTTTGGCCTGGACATAAACTACACCCTGAGCTAGAACAGATGTACTCAGCTCTGCCTCTGTCTCAGAAGCCAGCTCATGAGAACAATTATATTAAATAATTTCTGTACATAATCCTACACATACAGTTTGAAAAAGAGGCTTTTAAAGAGACGTGATTATTTAAAAGAAGAACCTTTGGATGTAAACAATCAGAACTGGATGGACTGTTCTCATCCAACTGCTATGGAAATGTTCTATTTTATGCATATATTGTCTGTCTATACAAAATTCAGACGACTTGAAAATATAATCCGTGTAATCGGCACACACACACACAAAAACATTTATGGTATGTAATAAAACAGACATTTCTAAATATGGGATAAAGGCAGAAATTTTACGGGCATACAATGACGCAATGGCACATTTTATATATAAAATATGAATACAAAACGTGTGCTATATAATGTAATTCTAACTTCATATACCGGTGCCAGTGTTTTTCAAAGGCTAGCACACATGAGATCAAAAACTACCACACTACTGACACACAGACACAAAAAAAATAAACCCACACTATTAACAAAAAAATCATAAACAGGCAGTAATAACAGAACTACAACAGACAAACTCCACATCACTGACAAGACCGTTGAATAAAGCTATTTTTTTTTTAATCTGTGCTAAGTAACCGGTATACAACAGTAAGGCAAACGGCTGGTGTAAGTGCTACTTAATAATAAGCAGCTTGGCTGTTGGCTGTTGTTTTTTTTTATATGACCAGGGAAAACATGGTCCTGCCCACATTTTCATTTAGTTCAAAAGACCAAGGCTCACAAATACACTGGGCAAAGTTAACCAGTGATTTGTTTTTCCGGTGAGCACATTTCATTGTTTTGGTCTTTAAGTAATATCTGATCAATCAGCAATAACATTAAAATTGCATGCCTACAGAGCCACTAAAACTACTCAAAACTGTCAAAACTCTAAAGTTGTTCTGTTGTATATTAAACCAAGACAGCAAATCCTATTTTGGATCGTCGCTGGTTTGCCCATGATCCTCTCACTAGTTCACCGGTTCTCCTTCCTTAAACCACTTTTGTTGGGCATTAACCACTTTATACTGGAAACACATCTACAAGGTGATCTGACCCAGTCATCTACGCGTCACAATTTGGTCCTTATCAAAGTCACTCGGGTTCTTATACTTGCCCAAAGTTTTTAACTTTAAGAGTTGATAGCTTACTTACTGACTTGAGAGCTGGAACTGTAACAAGACTCTGCACTTCACTGATAATTGGTTTTGTTTTAATGTTATAACTGATTGGTGTTTAAAATGTAAAATTCAGGAGTTATGCCTCCTAATCAGTCAAGCTCCATCAAACTGGTTCCAAATATATAGATCTGAAATTGCATTATACATAAAATATATTAAATTATAGGAGGATAACTAAATAAAAAAAAATAAATGCCCCAAATACAGGTTCCATAATTTCTGGAGCAGAAAAGGAAATCTAAATATTGAGTCCATGGTCATTTTGATTTGTCCTCTTCAACTGGATTGTCGAGGTCAAGGCCTGGATCTGCTAGGCAGCAGAAACACAACTTCTGAGTGCACAGTGAGATTTTATCTGAATGTGGAGAGAAAGATTTGTTTAGTTGAATAGTCAGTACTCTAGTTAAAATAGTTTAAAGTAATCTGATCATACTTAAGACGTTTCAATGGCGTGGAACTTTATTCCACACATACAATAGGCTTCTCCATTCTCTGGTCAGATAAGACTAAAATTAACTTATGTACATCTGAGGATTTGTTTTTTCTTTCCTTTTAATTATTGTTCATGCCACAATTCAAATATTGTGCACCTTTAAACTATGGTAGCCATCGTAAACACCACCTTAAAGGATATGTAAATCTCATACAATAACATATTAACAAATTAAACTAAAAATAACATTAAACTCCATCCTGCCTAAACCTGGTGCAAACTTACCAAATATTCTCCCCATGAAGGCAGGTCTGGAGCTGGGAGGCAGGTACACAAAGAGGTAGTAGAATGGAGCACCAGAGATGGCCACCCCGATGCCCACCAGAGAGTTTATTGTGTCACTGTAGAGCGGCACCACCACCAGAAACACGCTACACAAACAGTACACTATGGGGAAGAACAAGCTAAGCTACAGACACACACACACACACACACACACACACATATATACAGTGTTGTTAAAGCATCTGTTAAGTATCTAGTGAATCCAGAAAACAGAGAGAGGACTCACCTTTACAGGACGAGGCATCTCAGGAGCCTTTATACGCAAGTAGATCTGACTGGCAATGGACAGGCCAATGAACAGCCAGTAATTAAAGCTGAAATAATTAATGAGCTGGAACACATCTCGAACAAATAGGTAAAGCAAGCTCATGCCACCCTAAGAAAAAAAAACCCCACACTTTTGTTTAATAAATAAATAAATAAATAAAAACACTAAAATCTTCACACACTCACATTAAACAGCAAGGCTGGAATTGGTGTGTAGCGCTTCACATGAATCATGGACAGGACGTTTGGCAAATGACCTTCCCGAGAACCCACAAAGAACAACCTGAAGGGAACAAATGATAATGCTGAAGAAAGTAAAGTCTCTCACTCTGCTTGATCTTCAAGCAAACAAATCATCTAAACTCAAACTCAGACACCAAATCCTCATATTTCCTGCGGGAACAAAAAAAATCATTATAAATATCCTATTACAGGAAAGTCAAAGCATTATACGCTGGACACTATAAAGACTATAGTATGGTCATGGAAGCATTCTCAGAGTGATAAGAGTTTACTGTACGCCTGATTTAGTTATAACTGACCTGGAGGCAGCAATGATAGAGGAGTTGAGACCACCATAGCAGGAGATGGCTACAGACAGAGGAATCAGCCAACGTGCATAGCCAAGAACACTGTCAGCAAATGTCTGCACACATACAACACACACTTTAGACATGGTTGTTTTAATTTCATTTGAAAACCATGTTTTTTATATTAAATTATAACCTGGTTGTTGATTTGTTCTACAGTAATGTCCAAAAACCAAAAAAAAAGCACAAGAAATGCATCAGAATATGTGAAATAAATACTATAAATACAATAAAAACATGATTCGCTCTTAATGATGTTTTAATACTGATTCAAGCCAAGATTTCTACTTTCCCTATTTCTTAAAGAAATGTGACAATAGCTATCTTCACACACACAAAATTATGGACCAACAGGTCCGTTTTGGCTTCGTTTACGGTTTAGCTTTTGCATTACACAAGAACTTAGAACAAGCTCAGTATATCTTTAAAAAGTTTTGCAAAAAAAGAAAGCAAAATAAAATTCGAAAGGAGAAGATAACTGCTAACTGCCTTCAGTTCAGTGCCGCACGCTCATTACCAGGCAACATCAGTGTCTCATCTCCTGTTGTGGAATAATATTGCAGATTCTCTAGAGAGTCTGCTACCTAAAGCTTCCTCTGCCTAACCAGATCAGTGGAACAGCAGATGAAAATGCGAAGACCCGAATTAGCCTGACCAGAAACTGGCAATTAGGAGCAGCTCCGTAGCTTACAGGAACCAAGTATTTTAAATGACCAGGACAGTGTGTGTGCATTGATTTGATCAGGTTTTGCAAGCCAATCTCTGTCTAACCACATTTATAACTTGAGTGCCAGAAAATTATAAATTATTCCCAGAAGTCTAAGAAGTCTAAAAGTGAAGACAAGTCTATGAATATGTACCTAATAGTTGAGTTGTAACAGGTGTTGTTTTAAATGTGTTTAAGTGGCCACTTCTATTAAACATTCAACAACAATCTAGAGCAAAAAAAATCATGTGAATTAGTTTGCATTCCATTCAGTACAAGGAAATGTGAAAATCCTTGTCTGTGGTAATTCCATATATGCTACAGGTATGAAAGACCATTCGTAGCAGTGGTGTTTATAAAACACACAAGACCACACTCACCACAGCTACTGCTTCACTCTGCAATATGGTCTCTGCATCCATGACTGCGTAATAGGCCACGTTGGTAAGGAGGTAGATAACAGTAACGATAGGCATGGAGATAGCTATAGACAGTGGCAAGTTTCTATTGAAGTATAACACAAAAAGACAGTAATTACCACAACTGTAAAAGGAAATATTTCCATTCAGTGCTCATGACTGTTCTGACCTTTCTGGGTTTTTGATCTCCTCAGTAATAAAGTTCAGAGTGTCCCAGCCAGAGTAGGAATACAAAGCAGCATAGAGAGCCAACGCCATGTCTCCAGGATTCAGATTTGAGTCCTGAAACGAGTCTTCAAAGTTCTTTGTTTTACCTGTAACATAATACGCAGATTGTTCACAAATCTATAGAAAACTGGAACTAGTCTACTATTGTCTGTTTCTCAGTACACATAAAACAAGAACACAAACAACAGTACAAGTATATTGTTGGCATGAATTTCCAAAATAACAAAGCAAAAGCATTTTGTAGGATTTGAGAATAGGAATTTTAAACTACCTTGGGCCAAGATGACCAAACCAGCAATAATGATGACAATGAGAGCCAGCACTTTGGCAAAGGTAGAGATGACCTGCAGGATGGCTCCCCACTTCACCTTCATAGAGTTCACAAATGTCAACAGAGCTGCAGAGAGGAAGAGCAAAATCAGATCAGCAAAATGCCAACTATTAGTCTTCTAATAATACAGTGTTTGTCTTCAAGGCAAAATTTTTCAAGCAAAGCCTATTAAATATGAGTCACCACATGAACTGATGTGAAAAATACCTAGGTTCTGCACAATTTGGTCCAGCTGGTCTATTACTGAATTATATTTTTATAATATGATTGATACAGGTTATATTTCTGTTCAAATTAAGTACTTCATTGAATAATCTGGAAAGATATGATGCAGTAGGGCTGGACAAACTGACAACATATTATTGATATAATGATATTATCACCTAAGGTACTGGCATTCTTGGTCCCATTGATGGTGTTTTGTTAGCAAAACTGGTAGTTAGTAGCGAAGCTGTTAGATAAGGTTGTCTTTGTTAGCTAGATAAGTGTCCATAGATAAGTCACTAAAAGACTACATTTGTTTATGTGTAAATAACAATGTATGAGGTTTTCGTTATAGTTGTCTGAAAGAACCCAGTAAATATCAAGAATCTAAAGATCAAGTCTCACGAACATTACATGAAAGTCAACAACTTAACATTTTCACTTTGACTGTCCTTTTAAACTTGTCTGTCTGTGAAGTGGATATATACAGACAGTTGCAAACGTCACTGTTGCGTTAGTAAAGCTGAGAGCACACGTCTGTATCTAGAACTATTTTAGCATTAATTGCTTCTCTGTAGATCAGCTGTCCCCAACAACCAGGCCACATGAAAAGGATAAATAATTTAATGTACTTAAAATCAGTACAATAAAATAGGAATTATATACAAATAATAGCTACTTGTGCAGGAATTGCATAATAATTAAATAGTAATTGAATTTCCTACAGTCTCTCCCATTCACAAGAGATTTTGAGCTTGGTTAACACACACCTTGAGTTCATCACATACTGTGGTCTGAGTGAGCTATGTTGCCTGCGTTGTACAAGTCATATTTCAGTTGGGTGATGACACACCCATTACCCAAAACCTAACCACCCATCCCATCTACCCCTGGGAAAATATTGTCTATGAGAAACTTTTTGTGTTGAAATGTTGGGGATCGCTGCTGTACATTACTGATTTAAGCAGGAAACAGTAGGGCAGGAGGGTTACAAAAGCTGCAGACGCTGCAGGAAGTATTTTTTTATGTACTTGCTTCAATATAGAATTATATAATTACACTTAAAAGTACTGTTAGTGGCCACAGATTGAACAATTATGAAAAACAAATAGAGTATTTAGGAATTTTGCGATACCTGAGAAGAAATGATGGACTTTTTTCAAACTGTAAGCAGATACCATAACAAAAGTTCAGTCTTACTTATAAACCACTAACAGGAAATCCCTTACTGACTCAGTACTGGAACTGTAAAGCCGATTCAAACCATTTAAGTCATTATTATATTACAGGCTTTTTAATCTTTTCAATCTACAATAGCTTCAAAACAGACATAGCTCATGTTTGTTTAAAAACCATCTCTATTAGTTCTACTGTGTGACAAGGAAACTATAATTTATTTTACAAAACATGTCAGTGAGGTATAAATATGAGGCAACATATGGCAAATCAACATGGGAAAATTGAAGGATGCACACGTGAATTGTACTGCCCTTCACAATTCAGGAAATATGAAGATATACTGCATGTACAAGTAAAGGCCTCTTATGAAACACATCTGAATTTGCATCTTTCTGCAAAATCCATGTTTCACAAAGAGTTAATGAAGCATCAAAATGATCTCACTGTTACAAGTTATCAGTCAGGAGACATGACATTACCAAGAACTAGACACCTCTCCAAAACTGATGAAACAAATATAACAGTAACAGATAAAACAAATAAAAAAGAAGAAGAATGTTTGCCTGGGAGGCTGCCAAGAGGTCAAGGTCTAGGGTGGCTACATTTTGCAAGAACTTACAACAAGTCTGCCAAAAACAAGCATAAAATGTATTATGGCCTAATAAGACCAGTTGATTTGAACCTTTTAGCCATAATTCCAAAAGGTATATTTGGTGCAAAAACAACACTTTGCATCACCAAAAGTACACCATACCCACAGTGAAGCATGGTGGTGGCAGCATTATGCTTTCAGGCTGTTATTCTTCAGCTGGAACTTGGACTTCTTGGACTCGCCTCTGCTATAAAGCTGAAGATGAAAAGGAATTTCAGTACAACTACATCCCAAAGCATAACTCCACATCAAAAACCAGTGGCTTCACCAGAGGAGGTAAAGTTTTGGAATGGCCCAGTCAGTGCTCAGACCTGAATCCAACTAAAAAAAAATATGTGGGGCACTACTGGAAGAAAGAGTGAGCAAAGACTGCCAAATTATTATGTGCCATGCTAATAGACTCCTACCCAAAAAGGGGTAGGTTCTCCTTTTTATTTCCCCTTTAAACGATTTCGGCTTCAATTGTACAGATTATACTTTCTGGATAAGGGTGTTCTGCTAAATTCCGTAAATGTAAATTATACGTCACAAATAAGGTTCTGTAATGATTAATGGCATGGAATTTTATCAGGGGTGTGTAGCCTTTTGTATATTAATTGGAATTCCAGGCCGGTGTGGTGCAAACCTTCTACGACATGCAAGACAAACCAAGTGTGTCTCTTGGAGACGTTGCCATAGTTATGACTTAGGAATTTGATTACAAGATTCTGGTTCAAGAGGACAGCATAAAATGTAAGTAGCAACCTTTATTCTTCTTTGACATTTAAGTGCCACCTTTAACACCTTTCGCAAGAGCTCTGGCTTATATAGCGGTTGACATTAATAGATGTCTGTAGAACAGAATTAATGACAAACATAATGACACCATTTAATTACAACTGTTACGTTTCCTCCCATTTAAATATGTATTATCTTGGTAAAAGTGGTTTTGAAAAAAAAAATTCAAAATTGATTTAAAATGTCCAAAAATCGATTTTAAAATGCGTTATTTTTTGGCGCTCCTACTCGGCCACCATAGAAGAGGGCCATCTAGGCCACCATACAGCAAGCTAGTTCCTTTCCCTTCCCTTCTCCCTTTCTAGCAGACTATAATTCTGACAAATTACACAAAATATAAATGCAGTAATAAACTAAGACTTTAAAGTATGTTTTATTTTCAGTTAAAGGTTAATGCACTATGATAGACTAAAGTCTATGTTTACTTTTATTTGTTCATTCATAGATTTTTTTTATTTAAGAAAAAGCCAGGCAGCTAAGCTAACCTAATACTGGTCATTTAAGTTACAGAATTTTATGCATCTTATCTTATTTTTGGTATAAATATAAAATTATGCAAAAAGATTTGATACAGTAAGGAACCTAAAAGTACTGTTTATAAATAAATGTTCTATTTGTTTACATTGTGTTTTCATCTTGTCAATCACATAATTTAAACAAAACTAAATTTTAAACCATGTAAATTGAAAAATCGTTCCCAAGTCGAAAATGGTTTTGAATTGTGACCCCAAAAATCAGAATCAAATCTTTGAGAGATTAACACCCCTACTTGGTAACACACATTGCTAACTGGAAACTCCACATTCCAAAGGTGACAACCCTAAATCACGTGTACTCATTGGTTCACTGGGAACAACAACAACAATGAAAACTTCACTGACTACACTGATTTAAGGAGACTCAACTTTTCTTTTAAAAGGTTAATGAATATTACATCTACTCTGGAAACATGCTGCCACATACTTGCAGACACCCTTAGCAGGTAGCTTTACAGCTAGGTTTAGTTAAAAATTACATCATCTTGTCTTCTGCATTATAGTTGGAGTTATAACGACGTTTGACAGAGGGTCGATCAAGAAATGTGAAACAAGAGTCTGTAATGAAGTAGTTCTATTTCAGCAACCTGCCAATGGACACTGACCTCATTTAGACTACTAAGCAAGTACTAATTTTGGACTTATTGTATGAAATAAAAGTATGCATTCATGTATAGCTTCAACTCCTGGTTCCTGCTTGTGTGAACTAGTTATAGGAAGCCAGTTTGCCTGCATGAAGGGTATAAAAAAAAAAACAAAAAAAAAAACAAAAAAAAAAACCACACACTCAGGTCCTGACATGTCTACACTGATTTTAAAAAGTCGATTAAAAGATCTATTGAGGATTATGTAAAAGACACAAACACACCCTGCAGAAAAGCTACAATGCTTTCATCACAATGTATCAAACACCTACGACAAACAGATAGACGAAACATTATTTCAGATAAACATGAAGAAAAACACTACAGATGCCTCAAAGAACACCTCAAGCATACAAACACCTTAGAGAAACACTTTAGCTAAACACGGAGAAAAAGACCTGAGGTAAACACGACAAAAAAAAAACACCACCAAGATCTGTTATACGGGCACAAAAAGTCTGCAGATGTCTTAAATAAACACCTCAGATAAACACCTAGGTAGACAAACACCTCGGTTAAACACAGAGAAAGACTTGAGACAAACACTTCAGATAAATACCAGAAGAAACATCTGATACATAAACAGACAGAGAAACACTGCAGACGCTTTAGATCAATAGCTCAGATAAACACAGATAGATAAACACCTTACAGAAACACCTGAGAAAGCACAGGGTGACAATTAGGGTTTAGTTTAAATGTTTGTATTGTAAAACATTTATTCTGACCAACAATTGTGCACCTTAAACCCTTATTCCTCCTTTAATGCACCTTTAGTTATAAAGGTTATAAACTTTCTGTGAACATATACTCAAAGATTAAAAATTAAAGGTTTTATGATAATAAACAAACTAAATAAAACATAGCTTGTGTTTGAACCAGATAAATGTTTATACTGTGTGTCTACAAGGCCCTGTTAAAATGTCAGGTTTTTGTAATGTAAAACTTTTTGACCAAGATGAATCATTTCAGAACATTTTCTACCATGTGAACGATAAACTGTACAATTCAATTCTTAAAATAACTGAAATCGTTTAAGGTGAAAAAATTAAATAAAATAAACTATTGCTATAACACAGTTGCATAAACTAAAACTTTGCTGAAGCACCTTTGGATTTTTGATTTTTGATTGATTTTGATTTTTGACTTGGCAATCTTTGCCCACTCTTTCTTGGAAAAGCCGAATCCAAAAGGCATCTCAGGTCACCCCAGAGATTTCATCCGAGATCTGTCTGGGTCATTGCTGGGGAGACCTAAAAAGGGTTGAGAAAGAGATGCCCTAACAATCTGACAGATTTGTGTAGACTCATACACAAAAGACTAAAAGCTGAATCAAAATGTGCTTCAACAAATTATCAATTTAAATATCAATTTATTAACTTTAACTTTTTGTGTACATATACATACACACACACATTTTATAT
>JAOVVF010000029.1:6086669-6099853 GCA_028565595.1 Duopalatinus emarginatus | reverse complement strand
GGGGTGGAGGGGGTGCTGGGGCTTGTGGGCCTGCTCACTAGATTGGTTTTCATCTCTTGACACATAAAAACTACAAAATATGATGATCAGGATCACCTTGAGAACCATACAGAGTGTATTTATAAACTGACGTTTCACCCTAAAACAGCATATCAGAGACCTATGAATGAAATTAAATGATATATTGTGGATGCAGTGCTGGGTTATTACACTAATATGTGTCAATATGGCAGAAAGGGTTGTATTTTAATTAAAAGGTCTGAGGTTGTTTAAAGGTGAGATATTGTTTTACAGAAAATAAAGTCGACCAGCTGTTTGGACTTATATATATATATATTGAAGGTATCTATGGCCTAATGTGTTTCAGGTTTTTTTGCAGGTTTATAGGTAAATTATGGGGAAACTAGTAAAACAGGGCGTGTCAATCAATTTATATGATTTTTTGGTAGATGTTATCAGTTAGATGTAAGCTATAAAGAGATATAATTACTAGCCATCTTACCGCTTTCAGAACTGATGACTTACAAGTGAATGATGATAATATAATAATAGACCACACAACCTAGTCTAGGGAGAAGCTGCAATCTAATACAGTAATAAATGTAGAGGTTGTAAAAATGGCATAGTGCTGCTTGCCTTGCCTGCACATCTGATAAATCACTTTCATCTGTATACCCTTTTAGAAATCCCTAGATTTTACTTTATGGTTTTTATCACAAAGCATCAGAATGTATTTGTTAAATACCTTCATCATTGATCAGTGATGTATTCTGCCCTTGTTAAAAAACATGTTTATGTATTTCACGTGGGTGGAAGAGGGTGACAGCTGCCACCCCTCTAATCATCTCTAAGAGGCTGCAGTTCATGCAAATTTAATGAATCATATATTCATTTAAATGATTATCATGGTGTAGATATTTTGACTAAATCCACTAAGTATTAGGAGCTTTAGTAGAATTATGAAACACTGAAGCAACCTTGTGCAAAATATAAAAGGCTCATAAACTAATATTTTTGCAATTACATGCAATAAGTGCATTTTTCAGAAAGTCTAAGAGTCATTATCCCAGATGTCTGCATTCATAAACAGTCCAGTTTTGAATCTTCAGCGTATGTTATATATAAGAAATCGAATCCAATCTAATCAGTTAAACTGGATTATTTCAGGGACACAAATTCCCAAGCATCCTGCATTGTTAGACACCAGTATGACTGACTGCATTTGCCCTTTGGGTTTAGCCTCTGTGTCTGACAAGCTTTTCTAACATGCACCACTAATATTTATGCTCAGGAAATGTACAACAGTATGGATCCTTAGTTTCATAATGGTTTCACGTCTGCAGGGCCGAGAGTATATGTGGGGAGGGTCAGATTATTGATTTCTAGACTGGCCAAGCTGATTCATTATCAAACATGCCACACAAAGACAGCCATTTTCTTACAGCCTTTGTGGTCAGTCTTTCAGTGTTGACATTGTGTCGCTTATGTGACATTGTAAATGCATTATTTATTGCATTCATCATGAGTGCTGATTGTCTCAGATCTGTACTCATTTGATCTTATTCTTTCATTCAAGTTTATTGTGCAGTTACGACCCAGTGATCAGTATATGGGTGTGGTCTCATGATCATTCACTGGTTCACTGGTTGTTCTACTGATATTTACTAAGTGACTCTCAGTAATTCTAACAAATTTGACAGAGCACGTGGATTTGGCCTGTCTGAACTTCCCTTTTTGACCTCCTCATCAACAGACCTAAATTAAATGCTTCATTGAACTGTCAATCATCCTCCTTTCATCCTGACTGAGACATGAAAAGAGGGACGGTGACTTCACTTGTCTGAACGCTCAGTATGCATGCTTAGTATTCTCTCACCAAACCCCCACCACTGCTCTGCTCACTCAAATGGCTCACTCTGGTAATTACAAATTAGGGCTCATGCACCACTGAAAGCGGACAGCTTCTATTTGTCTGCTTGTGGCCGTTAATCCCAATGGGGTGTCTCCCTTTTCTTTGTTGCTTCTGACCTCTGTTTCTTCAGTGTGTTGGGTGATCATGATGATAAGAGTGCAGGAGAGTTCTGGAAATGGCTGGAGCAGGGAGGGGACAGGGTGCTGGGATGCTGTTGTGATGTGAATATAGAGTAGAATTGATAGAAATTAAAATCACATGTCAAAAGACAGATTTGTCAGCTGATACTCATCAGAAGGGGAATGAAGAGTTCCTGTAATGCGTAATATCAGTATCATCCTACACAGACCTACACAATTTCTAACAACTCAGCAAAACCAGTGAACTACAAAGAGTCATTATGTAGGTTATCATCCTGCCAACTTGCACAATCGAATCTTGAAAAAAAAAAAAAAAAGAATGGTAGAGGAGTCATGCGGTTGGACGCCTGCTGAGTAAATAAATAATTTAGCATACGTCCGAGGAAGGAGGAGGATGCCTATAGGGAATAAACTTGCTTAAATTCAGGACCTTTTAAAGACATCAAGCCTGTTCCTCAGCTATAAAAACTGTGCACATAATTGAAAACAATGGTGCTGCTAATTCAGCCCTTTGAGAGCCTGCTGTGATGTTGTTTTCCATCCCATTTGAAAATGAATCCTCATTTTGCATATATTCTCAGTTATAAAGAGATAACAGATCTGGGCCATAGGCTTATTTGGTTGGTTTTTTTGTTTTTTTTTGCTGCAGCATACAAAGAGAAGATGAAGGAGCTGTCCCTTGTCTCCCTCATCTGCTCCTGCTTGTACCCAGAGGCCCGAAACAAGATGATGGGCGAGTTTGAAGGTAGGAAATGAAAAATTCTAATTTATAAGATTTTATTTACAATGAATTAGTAGACGAGACATTTTAGCATATAAAACATGGGGTCTACATGCCAACATGCCAACAAGAAACATTCTGGAGATATTAACATTTTATTAAGGTGAATAAAGGCCCCCAAAGCTGCACTAGATTGCTTTATTATGTTGTTTAATAAATTGTAAACCACACTTGTCCATATGTCTCACTGTGCATCGTCTGCGCATAGACATGAAGGTCAAACCCATTAACAAGCGAGCCTCTGGACAAGCCTTTGAAGTGATCCTGAAACCGCCATCCCCTACGACTGAGGGGGGCTACAGCATCACCTCTCCCCCCAAGAAGAGGGATGTTTCCCTGGACGACATTCAGAAGAAGCTGGAGGCAGCTGAGGACCGAAGGAAAGTGAGTGATATGTCTGCTTTACCAGCGTTTTAAGCAGATTTTTTTTGCTCATATAGTCATACAGCGCTAAAATCTAAAGCTGCTGCTGCATTCTGGACCTGAATCTGGCCATTGACTCTTTTGTTACCGCAGTTTCTGCTACGTCACTGACAATTTTTGCTTTGTCAGTTATTGATCAAGACATTCGGGTAGGAATTGAGTAGCCAGGCATCATTCAATTTTCTTTACATTAAATTTGTCTACCTCGTCTTTCTCCATTCCTCTACCCCTCCTCCTCTTACTCTTCCCCCTCTATCTGCAGTCTCAGGAGGCTCAGGTGCTAAAGGCTCTGGCTGAGAAGCGTGATCACGAGCGTGATGTGCTGCTCAGGGCCATGGAGGAAAACAGCAACTTCAGCAAGATGGCAGAGGAGAAACTCACCATTAAGATGGAGCACATCAACAAGAACCGCGAGGCCCTGCTCACAGCTATGCTGGAGCGCCTACAGGAGAAGGTGAGGATTTTCATCAGTAACCTGAAAAAAAACCTAGCATGTTCTTGAATATAATAAGGAGTTGATTTTATTTGGATTAAAATTTTAAAAAAGTTTGTCATCAGGAGACAACAATTTACAATTTACTAGAGGTTTCAGGGTAACAAGCTAAATAGCTTAAATAGCTAATCCCATGTCCAGCTTTCATAAAACAAAAAATATTTGTTCCAAAACCAACCCACCAATCTCTCTCTCTCTCTGTCTGTGTATATATATATCTGTGTGTGATCTACAGTAACATTGTGATCTACAGTAACATTGTGGAAATCTTTAATCCTGTAATTGAAATCACAGGTTTATATTTCTATAGTCATTCTAATAATACATCATATATATATTCTGTAGTACATTTACATATACATTTACGGCATTTGGCAGATGCTCTTATCCAGAGCGACTTACAAGGTTACTGGTATTACAGGTAGGCCAATGTAGTGTTAGGAGTCTTGCCCAAGGACCCTTATTGGTGTAGCACAAACTGGCTGCCCAGACTGGGAATCGAACTCAGGTCTCTTACATGGGAGCCAATGATGTTACCACTGTACCACACCAACAACAATGCAACACAGGGTTTTGATCAAGGCTGATCAAGTCTGAAATAATAATGCAAGAGTTTTCCACTATGACAGAGGACAGTTGTGCTATTCTGGTTTATCGGCAACACAATAAGCTGTGTTTTTTGTCTTATTAACATCAAGAGAGAAGAAGAAACTGTTTATAGCTGTTGTAAAATACATGACAATGAGAGCACTAAATAATATTATTAGCTGTTAGGTATGACATGATTGACATTACTTCCCCATAACTGCACGCCTCATCAAGTTTTATTTGTTGCATTTAAAAACCTTTATTCCAGGCTTCCAACCTGATTTCTGGTTCAAAACATAATTCAACACATTTCATGTCAGGGAAGTATGTAGTTTTCAGGACTATATATAGAAAGAATGTTCCCATGCTGCAACACATATTGCAGACATTAGTGGTGTGAATTTCCTGCACTGCAGGTATAGGAAAGGAAATATCATGAAACATGGGTTACTCTGGTGAAAAGTGTATTGACCTTTTCACTATGTGCATGGTACAGTAACACAAAAACTAATGAGAAAGAGGGGCTGGAGAAGATAGTTAGACTGTTTCAGCAATTACTGGGTGTAAAGGTCCATCTGTTGCCTCTGTATACATTAGTAGAATGGAGAGAAAAGCGCTAAACATCCATGCAGACTGTTCACAGCCTGTCTTGTATTAAACTATTCCCTTCAGGTAAAAGGTTTCAGAGCATTGTATGCAGGACATCAGGGTTTCATTTTTATATTTTAATGTATTGTAATGTCTTTTGTGTAAATGTGTTAAATGTGTAGATGTTTGTCTTTGGAATTGCACTGCAGCAAATTTCTTTCAGTCAATACTGATATGGCAATATACACTGAAGTGCCTGAAAAACTGGTACACCAGTCTGAAGTTTGGTAAATCCCCCATGAGGCATGAAACTTGTTTGCGGAAATATTCTGAAATGTAGGATGTCTGTGTTCCACATCACGCTGCATGGTATCCCAGACGTGTTTGATATGGTTGAGATCAGGTTGGAATGGCGAAACCCCGATACTCAGATGCGTGAGGCACACATAGCATTCAGCTGTCAGAGACATTTGTAGATGTCCCAGGGGTCTCATGAAATGTCAGCTAAACAAATCCCATACCATTATGGAGCCACCACCAGCATGTATTTTGCATAGGCTTGTCTTTTCCAGTTTGTTTGGCACTTCAGTGTAGTCTTGAACTTGAATTTAAACATTGTGTAAAATTGTGTGTTTTCGTGTGTCTGTGTGTGTGTACAGGAGAGACATGCCCAGGTGGTACGTAGGAACAAGGAACTGCGGGATCAGTTGAGTGAAGACGAGGACCTCCAGTTCTAATATGTTCCCCCCATCACCCACCTGACCAAGTCAGAGACCCTCTCTCCCTATTACCCAGTCCCATGTAGAGAAAGAGTCTCATACACAAACACTCCCCCGTTCCCCAAATTCCTAGCCCGAGGGAGAAGGACAAACCCCAGTCTGCACCAACAGCACATTCCTAGCCCATTTTCCCCTCGCAAAAAAATAGTAAAAAAAAATAATAATAAAACCCAGAAGCATCATGCATCTTTCTGCTCCCTAAACCAGAATGTTTTTGCTCGATTCAGAATGAAACATGTCAAAGTGGGTATTGATTTTTTTTTCTTTGTAAATACTTCCTTTTTGGTTTTATATATATGAGGCGACAAAAGTATTGCGTTGTGCCATTTTATAGTTTTCTCTCTATATATCAATGGATGTATTAATTTTTTCTCACTGTATCTCTCCAATCTGCTGCAGTTTCTCTTGTAACAGGCTTTGGTGTTTGTGAATTTGCTGGCTAGCTGATATTTAGCAGTTTCACCTCTTCGACCCCAAAATGGCCATGTTTTTATGTGTGTGTATGTGGGTGTGAAGAACATATTTAGCACACTTTTCTGATTCTCATAAGAGTTAGATCACCACACACACTATGTACTTTTTGGACACACACACACACACACACACACACATACATACGTACACTTACACAAACAATAAGAATACAGTCAGGCATGCATTTAAACTTTCACACACACACACACCCTGGAATTTAGCAAAAATGACATCCTGCTCAGGAGGAGCTCACTATACCTTCAGCTACTTGATTACATAATGTAACATCTGTGCCTCATGGCCACGTAGGTGCCACCTCTGTACAGTCGATCTAATTTTCCATACTATAATAGCTCAGTCATGGTTCTCGTTCTAATTAAAGCATGCCAGAGAGAGACTAAAGTTGTAGCCCTAGCAGCTTACAAGAGATTGCTGGATGTCCGAGGGTAGCGCATCCTCACTGATGGACCCGACAGAGGCGGGATGGAGAACAAGGTGATGTCATATTATCATCCATAGCGCAGTGTTTGTGCCTGTGTGTATGTAAGTGTGTGTATGTGTCCAAAGAGACGTGGGAGGACCACAGGGAGTGTGTCAGTGCTCTTGTGTGAGCAGGGGATTTAAGAGGTCCCCATGTCACAGACCTTCTGCATCCTTTCTCCTGTTCATGTGCTTTCTTCCCTTAACACATGTATCGATGTGAGCAAGCTGTGGTGAATAAAGGTTTGGGGTTCTGTGAATGACAGCATGTGTCTGTGGCTTTTTACTTTCTTTCTTCCTTTTTTATTAAACACAAAGTGTTTTATTCCTTTTACACCACAGCGATTTACCAACACTTACAGATTTTTGTAGATTTTTTTACTGAACCACCGGGTGCACTTTTTATCCATTTACAGTTACATTGTGGAACATCCATAAAATAAAGTTACATTATAGCAGAGTAGCTTCCTCGCTAGCCTCTATTTTTGGGTCTCCGCTATTAATTACGAGTAAGCAGGAACGAATGTCTGTCATTCTCTTATCCACCTCATCTGTTACGGTCGCAGTTTGTCCAGAGCCCACATGGAATCATTCGGCACATGGCAGGAACGGCACCAAATCTATGATGGTACTACACATGTAGGCTAATTTGACTACTATACATAAGATCAGAGTGAGGATCAAACCAGAGCGAGGATTGAACCCACGACACCAGATCCCTGGAGCTGTGTAGCACACACTAATTACACAGTACAGCTCTTAAAGAACCGGTAGCTATTAAGTCATTGGTATTATCATGCTTATTACAATACTGTTCTTTAATCATTTCGAAGTATAAAAATTACTCAGAATATTAATTTTTAATATTATGAGTAATGTAGTGTGTAATATGGTTGCCTCACTCTTTTAAAGAGATACCGCAGTGTAGGTATCCATAATATATACTGAAGTGCCAGACAAACTGGTACAGACTGTAAAAAACAGGTACAGATTGGTGGTGAATCCACAATAGTATAGGGTTTGTTTAGCTGCCATTCCATGGAACCTCCTCCACATTTGACCCATCCATGCAGTGAAACACACACATACATTCTAGTGAACACTAGGGGGAAGTGAGCACACATGCCCAGAGCGGTGGGCAGCTCCTTTATCCTTAGTGCCTGGGCAGGTGGGGAATAGGTGTCTTGCTACATCCTACTGCACATTAGTCAAGGCTTGTCGGTTGACAGGCTTGAACCTTAACCACAAGCCTACAGTTGCCCCCAACTGGTGTACCAGTTTTTCTGGTACTTCACTGTACATTCTAAACACCTACACTGCGGTGTCTCCTAAAAAAAGTGGGACTCATATTGTCCCACAATGCATAATGTCTAAAAAAAATAGAACATGAAAAAACAAACATACCCTACCTGTAAATTTAATAGTGTAATACCGTGGATCACCAGCAGGTGTCGACAAAAGTCTTCATATGAACTCTGCAGTATTCTGATGAACTGCATGTCACATCAACTGACTCAACATCACTGGTGCCTCCTGTGTGGCTTATGGCTTGATGAATATGCATGAGACAGAAGTGTACAGGTCTTATAGTGTGGCAGGAGAACGATGAATAGATTGAGGGAATAAAAGTGTATCTTGGCATCATGGCATGTGTGTGTGTGTGTGTGTGTGTGTGTGTGTGGGAGGAGAATGTGTTTTATGGACCCGGCTGAAAGTTGCACAGAGCTTGTGTAGCAGCGTGGGAGTCAGACAGTCCAGGAGCTGTGTGTGTGTGTGTGTGTGTGTGTGTGCTGCTGCAAACGCTCCAGGGCAAAGCTGCAGCATACAGCCGCCTCCTCTCTTTCTCCTCCTTCATCTACTCATTCCTCTATCCCTCTCTGGTCTTTCTCTCACTCATACTCTCCTTCCCACGCACTCTGAGCCACGGCCTGCCATTGTCCAGGATATCCCCTGGCTGTTAATGGCTTCCTGAACACATAGAGAGGCCACAGAGGCCCTGAGGATCACTGATATGTCTCTCTCACTCTCTTTCTCTCACTATGTGGTAATTCTGTTTTCTTCAGGTCGAATATATTAGTATTTTAAACATGAGGGCAATAGCCGCATTGCAATTTGGACTTCAGCACTTTCTTTCCAAGTACACTTTCAGTATGGTTATGTAGACAGATTTACATGACTAATAAACATTATCCGTTACGGTTGCAGTTTGTCCCACCTGGAATCATTCGGCACATGGCAGGAACGGCATCAATCCATGATGGTACTGTACATGTAAGCCAATTTGACTACTATATCTAAGATCAGAGTGAGGATCAAACCAGAGCGAGGTTTGAACCCACAGCACCAGATCCCTAAAGCTGTGAAGCACACACTTCCTGTGGCACCCACAGGAATGAATGTGTAAGACAGTATTAAAACCTGATTAACTATTATGACCTGCTAGTATATGGTGCATATATTGTGCAATTACTCAGTGAGTAATTATACAGTAATGGTTTGGTATTTTTTTAAATTATTATTTTGTGTGAGTGTGAGCAAAAGAAAAAAAGAAATAGCACATTTTTTATGTCAAATATGTCACAGTGAATAAAAAATATTTTCAAATATCTTCTGGGACATTGAAGTGGAATAATGTCATCGGATTTGGTTGTTGATGAGTGTGTAGGTGGTGCATGTGTGATTATATTTTTTTATTATATCATAAAGCATAACTAAAACACACAAATTATTTTTTGCATTATTTATTTTTTTAGTGAACTTTTGAGAGATTGTCCCTTCTGAAACAGTGTTAAAAACTCTCATGAGTAAAGACGAGGTTTAGCAGAAACTGAAACCCCAAAACCACAGTAAGATATTTCATATAAATAGATGTGGAAAACAAAATCCTATTTCTTTTGCGATAAAGGTTCTGTTGCATAGCTTTTACTGAATGTATTTATACAAAAGAAAGCTGCAGATCTAAAACCACAGACATCTCGTAATCTTGTAATACCACTGATCGATTGCATAGCTCTGAAACTTTGTAGAAATACAAAGTCAAGTACAAACATAATACAAAAAAAATGGTATCTTGCCAAAATAATCACTTTTTATTTTACCCTTGAGTCAAAGCGGTTCGAAATATGCAATACATTTTATGGTTGGTAATTGAAATATCTGAATAAGAGGTGCACAGTATTCTGCCTCTCATTTGAAACTACACACTGATATTACTTATTACTTTTAATCATAATAAAAACTTGGTTCTAGTTTTTACACTCAGTGCCAGCTATTTAAATCAGTATCAGTACCTCAAACCCAATACACCCATTTCATCAAACCAACTATCCTTCCCTCAGTATCCAGGCAGGGCATTGTACCAGCACAGCGCCCTGCTTTACTATTAAAAAAATGTTTCAGAAGTTAATAACAAAAACCTTACAACATTATCCTGGCTACCAGCAGACCCTATCTCCGATTAGCTCAATTTTTAAGGAAATGTAATTCTTTAAAAAAAAAAATACATACACACATATAGCTAACTCTCATACATAAGTCCTGGGTTATCGTTCCAATTTGTTGAGTCCTGCCCTGCAAACTCCCATTGTCCTTAAAAGTCTTTTTCTGGTCTCAAAAAAAGTCATTTGTCCAGGAGATCTGGATCAAGACTTTAGAAAGCACCGATCTCCATGCTCCATGGCCGATAGGGCTTCCCGAGGCTGCTGGAGGGGGTGGTGTGAGCCAGCGAGCTTGGTGAGAGCAGAGGAAAAGCACTCAGTGGGAAGGGGAAAGCTGAAAGGCTGGACAGGGACGTAAGAAGTGGAGGAGAAAGCTTCGATGCTGACGCTGCCGTGAGCCCTGGAGGAATGGCGCCTGTTGCAGGATGTACCCTAGGAGGTCCACTCTGCCCTGCCTCGCTGATCGCTGTGACAGGAAGCCTGCTGCAGCCATGGGACTCTGAGGAGGGTGCTGACGGTGAAGAGGAGGGTGACGATGAGGATGAAGATGGAGGGCTGCTTGGTTTGCGTGATAACGATGCCCCCTGCTGATGCTGTGGTAGGAGGAGGTGATGTGCCAGGTGAGGGCTGCTGAATGCCGAGCCCCAGGCTAGATGGCCCAGACCTGAGTGAGCCTCTCTCTGACTGGCGTAGTTGCTCAAGTGGGACACCAAGCGAATGCGGAGCGGGTCAGTGTTGTCCAGACCTTCGATGATGCTCAGGTAACGGGCTGTCTCAGCCAGACACTCCCGGAAGCCTAACCCACGATAATCCATTGCCAAAGCATGCGCATCAAAGTAACCTGAAAGAAAAGAGATGATTCATTATTTTTGCTTTAGTTTATGGAGTTATGTCGCTGTTGCATAATTATATCTCTGTGGTTTTATAGCACTTGTTAAACTTGTTTTAAGTGCACTTAAGCTGAGTGAGAATAAAGGAGGTAAAAGTCACATTGCATAAACTCAGAAAACTAACCTGTAGACTGAGCTGGGGTTGCAACCTTATACTTTTGTACATTTATCTTTCACTTGGAATTGTGGATTATAATATATAATGTACCTTAAATTATGTTTTTGACGTAGAAGGTATACTAAAGGCACATAAGGTGTATGTATTGTACCACCCCAGTAACAAGATGCAGTCTGTTTTTGATGGCGTATAATACACACAATACACACAAGCTACACAGCAGGCTATGATAAGGGAAACAGTGTGTTACCTTTGCCACCTGCTGCATGAAGCATCTTCAGATGATCCACAGTCATCTGCAAAATCTCTGCTTTTTCCAGTTTAGCTGAACCCTATAGAGGAAAACGGGCAGGAGCTTTTAAACTGCACTGATAGATACAGATGAAACGAAGATAATCACATTAAATGGTAATTATAGATTATTAGATTGATTAAAGAGATGTTGCTGGCTTACCTGTTTCTCAAACGCACTCGGAACAAGTCGGCGCAGTTCAGACAGGCTGTTATTAATGCGGTCTCTGCGTCGCTTCTCAATGATCTGTGCAAACACAATCAAATTACTGTTAGAACAACAACAACAACAACAACAACAACAATGATAATAAGAATTTGTTCTATGGTTGTTTATTATCCAGCATAATATACATACGACTACTACTTATAATAATAATAATAATAATAATAATAATAATAATAAATTAGCTTTTTCTGCATATTAGCCTATATAATATTCATAATGTACATACATACTACAACTACTACTACTACTAATAATAATAATAATAAATTTGCTTTTCCTGTTTATTAGCCCACATAATATTTATAATGTACATACATATTACAACTACTACTACTAATAATAATAATAAGTAGCACAGGCATTACAGGCATAAGTTGTATGCCTGTTTATTAGTCTACATTATTATTTTTATATTATATATACATAATATACAGTATTATACATAATATACAGTCTTTTAATAATAATAATAATAATAATACTTTATTCTGTGCCTGTTTATCACCCTACATAATAGACATTATTATTATTATTATTATTATTATTTAAATAATAGCAATTTATTCAGTGCCTGTATAGTAGTCTATATAATATATAATACACTTAATGCACATAATTATATTTAAATAATTGTTTATTAAACGCCGGTTGATTAGCCTACATAGTATACATAATATACATAATAATAATTATTCTTTCATTGATAATAATGTATTCAGTGTTTGTTTATTAGCCTGTATGATGTAGATAATAATCAATGTTTCAGGCTCGTCCTCCTGTGTCTATGTGGTCTGTAGGACAGTCAGGACAGTCAGGACAGTCACTCACCCCTCGGCGACGTTTTCTCGCCTGTACTTGAGATGTTGTAGAGGGAGACACAGATCCGAGAGGAGAGCCCACACCACTGTAATAGAAAACACTTTAACAGTCAGGTAGATTCTTTTATATTTATATTACAGGCCATGTGTATATGTTATTATAATAAATCCTGATAGAGGTAATAACTGGTATAGGAGGTTATAATGTATTTAATATTTATTAATATATGTATTTTGAAGTGTAGAAAGTTGAATGATGACTTACAGGTTCTCATCAGCGCTTTCCTTCTCCACTTCTATATTCTCATCAAGCTCGCTATCAGAGGAGCTGAAGTCGTGGTTCCTCTTCATGATGAAGCTCGTGGATGTGTGACTTGTCCGTTACTGGTCAGGTGAGTCTACTGCGCTTTTCCGTCCGTTTCAACAGCCAACCTTTCCCACGGTCTCATTTCTACGCCAAAGCACGCCGCGAGGGGCGGGGTTTGTAGCCAAAACGGACCAATGGGTGCGCGCTGTGGCGTTGGGAGGCGATTGGTTCGCTGGAGCGCGTTCTAAACACGCCTTAGTAATTTGCACACGTTATCCCAAACGCCAATTAGAGCGAGTCTTACTCCTGAGAGCTCCGCCCTCTTCAGAACTCCACCGGCGTCTTGCCCAGGCGGCGGCGGAGGAGGAGGAGGAGGAGGCCGTCCGCCTGTCAGCACGCGCAGGCCGTGGGAAAGTTCCGTTGGTTTCCTTTAGGC
>JAOVVF010000029.1:6060061-6075261 GCA_028565595.1 Duopalatinus emarginatus | reverse complement strand
CTAACCACATTGTCACTCTACCTTCAACAAACAATGCTGTTTTAATATATTTGGGTGTTTACTGCACACATACACACTCTCTCTCTCTCTCTCTCTTACACACACACACACACACACACACTTCCTTTGTCACCAGAGGAGACCATTCCCATGCAGTTTTGGGGCGGGTTGGTTTCTGTCTCACCCAGTCGTGTTGCGCTGAAGGTAACGACGCATTGTTTTCCAACAGGCTCCACTGGGGAAGGGTTACAGGAAAGAGGGTGGTGAGAGAGCAAAAAGTTGGCCTGCTCAGGGCCTGAATGGAGTTTTGTCTAGGCTGTGTGCTGCAGAAACTTGATCCGGTGGGAAACCTTTGAGACGACCACGAAGCCACAAATAGAACAACAGGAACTGAGGACAATCGGGGACTGCCCCATAAAGGAGGCACTATCCTCTAACGGCTATCCAGGTCCAACCACTTCAACGTGGCCTCAATTTAATCAGCACTTTATATGCTCAAGTAAATTATCAGCACAAACACTAAACATAGGATTAATCATACTGTATGTGGCGCTTTACCCGATTGAGATACACTATGCAACCTCTGTACACCTATCTTCCTTAAACTCAGTAATTTCATTCATTCATGCACGTGAAACCTGTCCCATCACCACACACGTAGGTTCTGGATTAAGTATATCCTGTGACGTTATGACTAGGACGCCCCTAGAGTCATATCCGAATGTTATTGAACTGATGTATCCCATGTGCTGACAGTTAAGGTGCTGTTTCCTTTATTAATGTTACTAGAGACTGCTGTCACTTCCTGTTCTGTCCAGGGGGATAACAGGCAAAGGCTGCAGCAGGATTCAGCTGTGTTGGCTCTTGTCTTCAACACTGAGCTGTCTTATAGGGATTCATGAATATTGAGGGAAAACTGCATTTGCAATGTGTGAAAGAACGTCATATTTGTCATCATGATACAAACATGCGCATCGAACAAGGCATTTGACTATTGATTGATCTGATAATGAACATCTCATGATATTCTCATTATTGATCACTGTGGAGGAGTTTGGAGCTCATGAGTCAAATCTGATTGGTCAAAAGTTGTTGATTAACATGAATGGCTTGGATGGTATTGTTGTCTATAAGACAAGTCACAGCATATTAATGCTATAGTTCTAATACAGTGTTGTTTCTATAGTAACAGTTGATTGACATGTTGGACGTGCCACATAGTCTAATAATTTTTGTAATGATCAGAAATAAAGCTGTACCTTTAAATTATTCACTATCATATACACTGACGTACCAGAAAAATTGCACTTGGTAGGTCCCTTCTGGGCATGGACTCCACAAGCTCATGGTAATATTCTGTAGGCAATTCTGCCTTGCATGAAATTACAGGCCAAACTCTTCGGATTTGGGTGCAGGACATGAGCAGGTGTAACTCATGTTACAGGCATACGCAGCGTCCACGTGTCAGAGATATTTGTAGATGTACCAGGGGGCCAATGGATTGCCAGCTAAACAATTTGCACAGCATTGTAGTGTTACCACAAATCTCTACCAGTTTTTTTGGCACTTCAGTGTAATTATTATCCACTAGCATATTATTATTGATATTTATGAATGGTGTACCATATAAATACAGCATGTTGTAGGAAAAACGTGATCAACTTTAGTGTGTTTCTAGTGGTGCTGTATCACACCGCCTGATTATCACTGATTATTTGGCTCTAACAGCATGGCCAGTAAAGTTGTATTTGTTTGTTATTTTGTAGCTATCCCATGTTGTTTAACTGATCTGTGGAAGTGGAGATGAAAATGAGCATCTCAGACTCTCCCTCATGGCCAGGACAGGAACTTATTTCCTGGAAACTCCCCTTGTATGATGGACATGAGAGCCAGCAGGGCTGTACAGATGTTCTTCTTGGCACCTGAGCAGAACTGCTGGGAAAAACAGTTGAGAAGATCGAGGAGAACACGCTCCAGACCTCAGCACTCAGGGACCAACGGAGCTTGACTGCATGTGGGTGTGTGGGAAAAATGCTGATGATGATTGAGCGAGATTTAAGGGGAGAGTGAAAGAAAGTCGGTAAGAAGACTGGGAAAGAAGCAGCGCAGAGATATTAAAGGGATTTTTTCTACTGCACATTTAAAAACAAGAACTGTACCAAACGGGAACCAACAAAACATTTATCACCAACTTTAGAGGAAGAGTAACAGCTTGTCAATTCAATGTAGAAAAATATGTTTGAGTGGCTGTTTGGTTAACCGTCTTATGTAAACTGTGATCATACACCATATGCTGTACTTTTTTTAATGAGAGAAAAGTGTGTGCATGCTTATGAAAGCACAAACAACACCAATAAACAACGTAAATGAAGTTCAGACAACCTGAACAATCTGTGTCCACTTATTACAAGCAGATATTTGGACCTTTAGGTACAAAATTATGCCAAACTCATTCTTTTTTAAGTCAGATTACAAGTTCACAAACCATAATTAATTATGTTCAAATAAACAAAAACACAGCACAGTTAGTTAGCATAACAAATGCTAACTAAATGCTAAGCTAAAAAGATTTACTCTTTTTTTTTTACCATGAACCTGATAAAAATATGATAAAGTTAATCTTTAATTAAGTACTTCTTAAACAGGATGAACTACAACAAACATATTTCCTGTTACAATGTTCTATTATTTGGACCTAGTTAACTAGCTAGCACTAAAAATGTGTCGCTTTCCAAATCAAACAGTGAATTATTTTCATGTGCCCTGGGAAATGTTTTTCGAAATCTAATTCTACATGCCACAGTTTTCTTATAAAATATTTTTAATAAGTAACTACACATTAAAAAGTTAGCTAGCTACCTTAACTGCAAACAGGTTGCATTGTTTAGAGGAAACACGAGCAAGACCCTGCAAAACACCGGGGAAACCCTGTAGCAAACGGGAAAAACTTAATAAGTGTTTGTAAAATGTTTGACCTGGGCTGCATCCCAAATGACATACTTGAATACTACCTATTAGTTTGGAGCGAGTATATACTATTTAACCGCTAATCAAGTATACAATTCTAGTATGGGAGCGTGTAGTATGCACTCAACCTCGGACGCACTCGATCCGCCATATTAGCAACAACCTTTCACCCAAGACGTCACAACAGTTAAGTTCCCACACAATTATTTAGATTAATTAACTTTAAATTTCATTTGTAATTAAAAATCCTATCTCAGCTCAGCCTACACTGATAATGATAAACTCTCTCTGTTTCGTTTACAAATAAAACAGGCTCTCAGTTCGCTCACAGTGCATTATGGGATATGTCAGGCTCGGATAGTGTGCTGACGGAGCGTACTAGAAAATCTCTCCCAACCTAGTAGGACATCTGGGAACCTTTCACATACTACCTGTTACATACTAGGTATTCGGACGCACTACATCGTGTCGCATACTAGATTTGCATACTAACTAGTATAGGAGTATGCCATTTCGGACGCAGCCCTGAATTTGTTTAATAAACTTGGTTTAATGTATGAACTCCACCTACTTAGTTACAGTTGTTCAGAGAACTAGTCATTGGTTGGCTTTTTAACAGTGTAGACTGTTTTGTTGGTTTCTTTACGTGTATGATGATGCATGTACATGAGGTAGCCACTGGTAGAGACAAGCAGACATCTTCTGGTGCCAGAGGTTCCAGTACTTGAAAAAGGACCCACGGAAAATAAAGCACATGAATTGTGGAAAGGAAACTTGTCAGCCATGAGTGTTCTATGTTGTGCTGTCCCACCCCCCCTCGAGGTTCATTGTGATATTCTGTGCCAAACTCCACCTTCCGCCTTGGGCCGATGTGACAGCCGAGGCGCCGAGAGGTCCAGACCTGCCTCGACTCTACCTGCACAAGCCTCAGCCTCAGACGTCGTTCCAGTGCTCTGTCACTTCCACAGACTGCCTGGCTGGGAACAGAGACATTCACACCATACAAAGGCCAATAGCTCCTAACACATAAACCTTTAGCTCATTGTTTACAGCACATCGGCCCTAAATGAGAAGAATACATCGTCCATAACTCCTGCACAAATGGAGTGCTTGTGCCTTGGCTACCAGTGTTTACCATGTAGTGGCCTGCCCCCCTGGCAACTAATGTCCCTCTTAATACCCCTCTGTTTCTGTCAGTCAGTGTGTGAAATGGAGTAACATCACTCTGCTGAGGGTCAGGGAAAAGGAAGGACTATTTTAGGACACGGATGTTTTGCAGTGCGGGCTAAGTAATGGTATGCTGCAGAGAAAGTGGGAGTCAGAGTCCACTGTGTTTGATGTGGCAGGGACACAAAATGAAACATGGCCTCAGTGAAAACAGGAATGAAAACCAAAAAAAAAGGCAAAAGCAGGGGTTATATGGTGCCCCAACAACAAAGAGGCAAAAAACAAATGTAATTGGCTAGTTCCTTGCTGGTCCAGACTTTCTGGCTCAGCACAGGAGACAGAACACAGGGGCTCAGAGAATCCTCCTGACCACACCCCAACCACCAGAGAGAGAAACATTGAGAAACAGAATGAGAGAGAGAGAGAAAGAGATGGAGGGACTGTGTGTCAATGTGTACAAGAAAGATCAAGAATGAAAAAATGCACTGAGCATGGAGAGCCCTGCTGTCTATGGTCTTTTCTTGGGCCTCACCACAAATTCTGCAGTGCCACAACAAAGGGACAGGGCCCCTGTCTGAAGACACCCGCTCTCATGGCAGGATTGTGATGTTCTTATTGATCCCAATTCTCTGAACACATGATGGTTTGCTTTGATTAATCTTGTTTTGGACCTTGTTTTCTTGACTATTAATGAGCAGTGGCTTACGGGAAATGCAACATTATTGTTTATGGGCCTTTTCCAACTACACTACCAGAAGATTTGGCACCAAAATCTGGAAATATGTTCTGTCAATATGATTCAGCAGGTTCCAGTTGTATGTCCTTGGTACTTTTTCAATATTGGCACCATCAGGGCCTAATGGTACAGGAGGATGAGGAGGATCTCAGCCAATATAAGTTGGTTAAGCAAACAGGCAGTCACATAGAAAAACAAAGTTAATCCTTCCATGCTGGACCTAAAACTGGTGTAACCACACAGCATGCTGTGATGATGTCTCTGAAGCACTTTTACTCTCATCACTATGACCAATCCAGTTATTGCTCAAGCTGGAAATGTATTAAAAGCCTAAGTTCTGCTGGCTCCAATTTGGACCCGGTTCTGTGCATTGAAACTTTAATTTAGATTAAAAATGAAATATCAATGCACTAATGAAATGAAGAACTGCTTAGGAAATAAAAGAGTGTCTGTGTACAGCGGCATTTCTTATAATTCTGTAAATGAAGCCAGGCTTACACTATGATTTATGGACAAAAATTGCACATCATAAAATAAATCCTTGATCCTGAGTTTAGATCATGGTCTTAGAAAGCTTAACATGACGTGCTCACTGACGGCTGGCAGCCAAAAACAGATGAAGACAAAATCTGTGTGTAATATGATCCCAGTATGAGATGGCACAGAAATCATGACAATTACAAATATAGTCGTTTGCAATAATGAACTGTAAACAATGCCTAAATTTAATCAGAGGTCTACAGTTAGACCTTTACTGTAAAATCTGCGGTCTTTCAAGAGAATTAAATCTTAGTTGTACACATCAGCATGACCTTTTTTTGCATGAATAACATGCCATGGTAAGACAAAGGACACATTTACATAAAACAAACCTTTAACCTTCTTTAATTTTCATTAGCAAGAACTTTTCGTTAACCTAGCATGCTAGCCAGTTCACTAACACTGACTGTTTTATTCCTGTTTGTATTCAACAGCACTTAATCACTTGTTTGTGAATCACTAACCCAATCACCCAGTGCCTAGTAGGCTATAACAGTTCACATTTATTGCACATTTAAAAACAAGAACTGTAAAACAGGAAATCTCCCAGTGACTGGTTCTGTAAAATCAGGTAACAGTTTAAAGCTGATAGCAATCTAGCCAAATAATACTAGCGTGTGTGTATGTGCATATGTGTTTGTGTGTGTGTGTGTGTGTGTGTGCGTGTGTGTGTGTGCGTGTGTGTGTGCGTGTGTGTGTGTGTGTGTGCATGTGTGTGCGTGTGTGTGTGCGTATGTGTTTGCATGCGTGTGTGTGTGTAAAGTTTATACGGGCTGTCTGCTGGCCTCTCTGTGGTCTCTGAGGTCGGTTATTTTCGAGATTTCTGAGTGTGTACTATACATTCCTATATATTTTAGGAAATATTATTTTCAAGCATGATGACCAAGGAAGTATGAACACTGGGGTGCATTTTCAAAATTTCCCACCATTTCGTATCTGTAACTGTGAATTAACGTGAGGTATTATTACAGGATTTCCGGAGTGGCAAACAGCATCTCAGGAACATCATGTTTCAGCGTTATTCTCTCCTCATTACATTCATAATAATAATCCTAAGTGATATAGCTAATATACAGTATTCTTTTCATGATTCCAAAGATATAAACCTGGTGGTTGGATGTATTCATTTACACATGTGCGGTAATCTCATATTCTTTACTGCTATGATGAATAGTCATAGTTGGGTTTGAGGAATGCCAGATGAGACATTACAAGTAAACAAATGTCATCTGTACAATACACAACCCAAACATCCCCCTTGTACAACCCCAACCCTTCATAACATGTCCTAATCTTTCTTTTTTAAGTTCTTGACCCTGTATGCTTTAGTACATGTGGCTATATGTAGCTGTGGCACTGACAGACCTGCGATAGGAGAGGTTTAAAGTGAGCTTGGCTAATGCACATGGCTTCCGATGCTAACTAGCGAAACACAAATTAAGCACTAATCACGGTGAAAACTGGTTATTTGATTAATATGTGACGTGCTAGACTTTGCTGACAGATTAGAATTTGTACTAGCACTAAGTACATTTATCAACATTTACATTTACAGCATTTGGCAGACGCTCTTATCCAGAGCGATTTACATTTATCACGTTTATACAACTAAGCAGTTGAGGGCCAAGGGCCTTGCTCAAGGGCCCAACATTGGCAGCTTGGTGGGATTCGAATGCTGATCTTCTGATCAGAAGTCCAACGTCTTAACCAATGAGCATCCAGTGCCTTAGTAGGCGCTATCAAAGGCCCCAATAAGCATAGCTAATTGCAAAAAGTTAGTTTTTTCTTTATAATGTCTCTAAAAACAAGATGTTATACAGTATTTGACAGAAAAGAGGAAACATAGGAGTCATAGGGCTATTTGCGTAGTAGCAGGTAGGAACTGTAGTTGTAAGTGGGGAACCGAATAAACATTAAGCCACACATACCTACATACCTAGACGTGATCTGTGACATAATTTCTAGCTTTACAACTAGCTTTGTACTATCGTTTCTAGCTAATTTGGACATAATTGCAAAAATTATTTGTTCATGTTACTTGTCATGCAAATAATGGTCGTCTGTTACTTTGTTGCTGGCAAGTGTGAAAGTATGATAACCCAGCAGAGGTAGGACGCAACAGTAAGGTTGGTTTGGCATGTGCTTAAGGTTAACAAAGATGAAGATGTCACATGTGGGTTGATCATCAATCTTCAGGTTGATTTATACCCTAAAGGCCATACTTAAATACTTAAATGTATTTCTATAATGAGTCCTGGAAGAATGTTAAGAACTAGTCATCTTGGAAATATGAGTGTCAGACTCTTAGCGCTTGTGCAACAGTGTACATCTGGGAAGAAAAATCATATTTATCATCCTGTTCTAAATCATTTATGATTTAAAGCCACATACTCCCCCCCCCCCCCGCCACACACACACACACACACACACACACACACACACACACACACACACACAAACACACACAGAGGCTTGCAGGTGCTCACCAAATGGTCAGTGTCATTAGAAAAAGCCTGTGTATGTGTCTGCAAATACAAGCCGTCCCTTCCTCTCTTGCTCAGTTGAACTGCGGCACACTAGCGATCCTTGTGTGGCCAAAACAACTGCTTCTCAACCTGTGGCTTGAACCCATGAACCCTTGCAGTATGGGAAAGTGCTCAACTCAGCTGTCATGCAACCCTCATCTGAGCCACAAGTCCCTGCAGGACGGCTCGGCTTTAGAATTAGCATTAGACCCCCACCCCACTCGCAAAACACACGCACACACAAAAGCCAAACTATAATCCACAGAATGTCTGCATTAAAAGTTAATTGCATACATTAGTCCCTGGCCACAATAGAGCTTCAGAGAACTGTGTGTGGATGTTGGAGCACGTGGGAACCCATTCCGAGCTCATGCCTGTGTGTAGACCCACTGTTTGCTATACTGTACCATGCCCCTCTCAGTGCCATGAGGTTCTCACAATGGCTCGGATCAAGGAATGTGTGGTATCTGGGACCTCAGAGAGCATGATCAAGCCCAGGCTTGGTGGTTCCCATGTCCCAGGGCTGACAGCAGTGTGTGTTTGTGTGCTGCCGGCTGTGTGCCCCATGCTCCAGTTCAGCTACTCTGTGACATACAGGACAAGGGCTCAAACAGAGGCCGAGGCTCAGCTGCTAAGAGGGATAGAGAAATGTCTGACCTTACTTACAACACACACACACACACACACACACACACTAGATACGTACATTTTATACTGCTCAAAATGACTCTTTTAATTCACAGAACACTAAAATCTGACCACAGGGATTTCGGGAGTTCTGCGTCTTTTTAATTACACAGAGGAATTTACATGGATGTAAATGTGTCATGGATATGACTAAGCTGAAAAGACAATGAGAGAGCAGTCTAAAATTACATGAGCTATTATTGAAGAAGCTATAATGTAAATGTCAGAGTACATATGTTAGTACAGGCCATAGTGTTACTTTTTTAAGCATTTTAGCCTCACACTGGCAAATATATAATAATATACACTATTGGATTTTTATAATAAATTATAAATTACGAGTTAGTGCTCCTGTTCTCTTATAGTGTAATTCATATGAAACTGGACAAATACAGATTTTTATAAACTCAGTGTGTACAACTAGGGAAAACCCATGCTTTCATGCCAGGGTGTCATCCATAGAAATCTGCACCTACACCGGCTCTGTGGATGAAATCAGGCACCTGTACTGTTTTGACAGAAATAAACTATTAATGGCTGTAACAATAATAAAAAATAAATAAATAAATAATAATAATAATAAGAAGAAGAACAGTAATAATAATTATTATTAATACATTTTTTAGTAATATAATATATAAATAATATAATATAATATTATACAATAATAATCTGTTTTTATTTAATACATCAATTAGATTTTGCAGTGTCCCCCACAGCACTTTCATCTGCCCCCACTCAAACCCTTCGTCATTCCCTGTCTCTGATCCACTACAACAGATTCACAGATGCACAAGCACAGAGAGGAGGGGGGTTATTTGGTATTGTACGCTAATTGGTGAGGGCAGGCACTTACCTTTAATCAGCCATGTGGTAAAAAGGGACCAGAGCAGGAGGTAGGGCTTAAACTTCAACCCACCGTCTTCTCATGTGTGCAGCTGACTGCTGTTAATATTTCATACAACGCTAATAGAGAGGGGCCACTGCACCGGACGGGGCATGTAGGGCTTAAGGGACTGTAATTACCCCAATTACACTTCTGTCAGTGTAGGGTCAAATGCACAAGACTGGCCATCATCCTGTCTGTCAAGTAACACATCCAGACAGGTCACAGGCTCTTTCACCTCAGACTTTATCGGCAACACATCTGCTGGCCAGGGTCAGTCTAATCGAGTGTGTAATGCCTGAGAATTGGGTTTTGTGCATACAGTATTACTCAAGGATATATATATATATTTTTAGGGATTCTTTACATTTGCTGTCTCGTATTTACTTTACTATAATATTGTGCTAAGCATTACAATCAGAAAAACATCCTCACCAGTGACCCCAACTCCAGAGATGGTGTAAAGTTTGACGGTGGAAAAGGGAACGCATGGGGCTTTGATCTTAATGAAGGCACTAATCGGTCTGATGGGATGAAATTTGGAAACGCTGTGGGGACCCTACTGGCAACCTACCAGTGGCATAAATGCACATTAGAGGTGTATGGGGCTGTTTTTCATCCCAATCCCAAAGGAATTCTGAGACTATTCTGCCCCCTCCCACAGATGCTCTTGATCAATCCCACCTGCTCCTGTGGATTCCATTCCCAGTGTGCTCACTAATTCACACCAGTCATTTTGGACACCCAACCATAGTTTAACTAATCCTTTAATTAAGAATTTTATTTATTAGGTCAATTTTGGTAAATGTTAAAGAGCTTCGATAATGTCTTGTAAAATATGTAGAAAGTCTGAGTCAAAGTCCTGTAAGCTCAAGTAGATGTCTGTTATCAAATCACAAGCACTACATTACAACACATTCCCCATTATGTGATGTCATAAATAAACCAGTAAGTAGATATAAGCTGTGATCTAAATAAATTCTTTCTCATGTGTATGCAAATCTTGGTGTGTGACTGTGCATGTGCTTAATAAAAAGAGGGCACGTAAGCGAATTTCTATAGAGGTCACTTTCTGAATTGAAACGCACTGTTGAAAGTGTAGCTTTGTCTATTGTGGTGTGTGTGTGTTATCTGTGTGTGTGGGGGGGGCACCTGTGTGGGTGTTTGCAAGTAATCATGTATATTCAATTGCATATATATTCATCTCTTGACACTGTGCATGTGGTGTGTGTGTGTGTGTGTGTGTGTGTGTGTGTGTGTGTGAGAGAGAGAGAGAGAGAGAGAGAGAGAGAGAGAGAGAGAAAGTGTATGTGTGTGTGTGTGTGTGTGTGTGTGTGTGTGTGTGTGTACGATGGGTTGGCATTAGAAGACGGCCCAGTGTGTATGAATGGAGCTGCACATGGTAGGTCAGGTGGCCGAGCATGAAGACAGGGGGTGGTCTGTTTCGCACAGGCGCTAATTGGGGCGAGGGTCAACCTTACAAGTTGTGTGTTCAATCCACAGTAAGAAGACGAAAGAGTGAGAGAGAGAGAGAGAGAGAGAGAGAGAGAGAGAGAGATGTATGAGAGAGAGAGATGAGAAGAAGGCATTCGCTCATTTTTCTCGCTCTCAGGCTGTCTGTAGATCACTGGCTGGTAACTGTTTTGCGCACTAATGGAGCTGGCAGGGCGGAATCAATTACTGGCCAGCGTGGATTTTCCCACAGGCAGAAGCTTGGGAAAACCGCAGTGCTGCATGGCCAATACAGCTGGCACGGAGCAGCCACTGGCAAGAGAGCCGGTGCCCCTCAAACAGGGACCTTTCTCTCTGATAAAATTGTAACGTACAATTATTTTTTGTTGCCTTTCTGCCCGGCCACTCGTAAACAGCCTGTTTAGTCGCCTCTGTCCCTGCCAGTGCTGAGTAAAGAGAGTTTGACGTATGTACATTGAAAAGGATAGACCATCTTCCTATCTTCTTCTTTCCTGATATATTTTCAGTTAGAAGAAAATCAGCAGTAGTAAGATATTGATAATACTACATTATGAAGCTTCCATCACCGATCTGTAGTGTACCCAAGTGTGGTTGGTGTGGTACAGTGATAACATCATTGGGTTCCCATGTGAGAGACCTGGGTTCGATTCCCTGTCTGGGCAGCCAGTTTGTGCTACACCAATAAGTGTCCTTGGGCAAGACTCCTTACACTACATTGGCCTCCTGTAATACCAGTAACCTTGTAAGTCGCTCTGGATAAGAGCGTCTGCCAAATGCTGTAAAAGTAAATGTAAATGAATTCGGCTGAACTGACCTCTGCATTTGTATCATCTGTGCAGTGAAACACACATATACACTGTATGGCACAGTGAGCACATGTGCCCAGAGTAATGGATGGCCCCTATCCACCTTGCTTCAGTCTTGTCGGTTGCCTACAGCTGCCCCCAATTTGCACACTCATTTGGGAAATATGAGTGGAACTAGGTTGAGTCATTTCACAGAGTAAATTTACAGATTAAATTATAGAGTCAACCAGTCCACATTATCCATTAATTCACCAACTCATCACTCCAGTCAAGCAATCACCTCAAACTGATAACTTAAGGTTTTAGGATCAAATCAAATACATTTGTGGACCTTTCAGCAGTATTTCACTGATGTATTACATAACAAGCACTGACTTAGTCCAGTTCTCACACTCATCACTAAGAGCACGTAATCTGAATTGTAGACAAGTAACTCAACCGAGTAAAGTCCATGTGCAGATCATCTGCTGCTGAGACGAACGAAAACCAGCCCAAGCAAATGCTCGGAGCTAACGTGTGAGAACATGTTGATGTGTGGTTTGCGAGTGTGTCAGTGTGTATGTTTGTGTTCTAATAGGAACAATAAGTGAGCATGTGCATGCAACAGATGGATAGATAAAAAAGAGAGAGGGAGGGAAAGAGAGAGATATCAAGTGTCAAAGTGTGCATGAGAAGCGGAACTGCGGGGTTTGTTTTCTCAACTCAGATTTGTTTCAACCAGACTCCCTGAGGACATGTTTTACAGATGAAACATACACACAGACAGACACACACCCACCCACACACACACACACACACACACACACACACATATATATATATAGTGTACACAATGCACTAGTAGAGTTCAATTAAACTAAATAAACGACTACAAATTGACCATTATAGAGAGTGTTGCCGATGTTTAATGAATCCTCGTGAAGAATTAATACATATTTATCTTAACTCTCAATACCGTCACATTAGAGACTATTAAAGACCAAAGACCACCTCAAGGACTTAAGAATTATTAGAAGACATTCTGGGATTAAATATCTTTTTTGCTCAAATCTAAATGAGAAAATTGGAAATCACTTTTGTGTCTAACCTCCTTTTAATTGATTTTTAGCCATGCCTCCAAAAGCCTGACATTTTGTAATAATACCTGGACAGAAAGTTTTGTTGCTGTGCTGTAATAGAAAACGCTGCCTTGCTAACCAGTGGATTAACTCTTTTGTTTGATTTCATTGGATCAAGGCAATCATTTCCTGTGTGTTAGAAGACAGAATGATTTTCTATGGGTTACCTCTTATTTATGTTCTCTTTAATGGCCAGGAATACAGATATTTCCCTCTGGAGCTGAAGGATTATATAATGTTGTAATGATTATATAAATACGTCCAAATCCAGAAGTAAAACAAACTTAAATACATTCATGATTAAAGATACTACGATACAATATTAGAGCCCTAGTACAGAAATCAGTGCATGAAATTGCTGTACATGCTTATATACACTTATATATAAAATCAAAACCACTTGCCTAAACAGCCCTGACTAATCCAGGCATGGCCTCCACAAGACATCAGAAGGTTCTTTGGTATCTGACACCAAGATGTTAGCAGCAAATCCTATTGTGGATCTTCTGTACAATTTGACCTCCACTCCCCACATGCATCAGTAAGCTTTGTGCACCCATGACCCTGTTGCTGGTTCACCGGTTGTCCTTCTAATGGACAACTTTTGGTAGGTACTATGGAAACCATAAGACCTGCTGTTAAAGCCTGTACCTTCTTGTTAAAGCTGCTCAGATTTTAAAGCTTGCCCATTTTTCCAGCTTCTAACACATCAGCTTTGAGAACTGATTATTCACTGTTGGCTAATATATCCCACCCCTTGATATATAACACTATAAGGAGATAATCACTGTTACTCACAGCAGCTAATTGGTGGTTTTAATGATATGACTGATTGGTGCGTAAAGGGTAAAGAGGTAACAGGTTTAAAAGAAAAGGAGTGTATGTGTAAGATATACAGTTTGTAAATTCACTGTGGATCGAACAGCTCGCTCTGTGCAGCATTGAATGTAGTTACAGCAAGTAAGAGATGAATGTGTGAACATGCTTTACTGTCACTTGGGAGTTGGTGAGAACGAGGCTGTGTGTTTGCTCAACATAGTAGGGGAGGTGAGTGCTCTGTGTTTATTTGCTCTGTGAGCACTGGTATGTATGTGTGTGTGTGTGTGTGTGTGTGTGTGTTATAGCATATATTAAGCTCTTTCCTGTTGAATGAATGCGTCCATAACAACCATAATAATTGGTTTGGCATCTGGTTTGGTCAAATAACGCAAAATGTTTTACAATTGATTGACGAGCTGTTGATTTCACAATCCAAATCTAATTCAAAGTAAACTGTTTTGAAGTAGCGCATGCCATTATTTATCGTCAGCACTATACAAGCAAAGATAGTAATCGCAAAGATTGGAATACAAGTCTGTGCAAGTGTATGTGTTTAAGAGGGTTTGTTTATCCAGAGGCTGAGGTGGGATATGAAGGCTAAAGAGCACCAGCTAGTTTAGAGTAGACCGAGGTGTGAGATTTGAGACTACTGATGATAGATGTGTGTGTGTGTGTGTGTGTGTGTGTGTGTGTGTGTGTGTGTGTGTGTGTGTGTAAATGAAGCATGTTCTGAGAAAATCATTTATTTAATGGTCTTGGTAAAGTGATATATAAACACATGGAGCACACTGTAACACATCATTTCCACAATATTGACTTCTCAGGCTGCTCAAGCAAATATACTGCAGTGCCGTTGGATTCTGGAAGCTGATTGGCTTTTCTAAAACATCAGCTTTGACAATAGTTTATATTAATGTGCTTCTGTTCTAATATGTGTACAGGAAGTTTATTGGTGCGTGTTCACCATAAACAGACAGAATTGTTAATGTTTTCTATGAAGATATGGGATAGATAAGCATTTTTTGGAAGCAGACTCAGTAACAGTAACAGTGACAAACAGTGACAAAACTATAACTTTACATTTTCCAAAAAATGACAAGCTTCAAGAAAGACAGAAAATGTCAGGAGTTTCACGATGGTTTACAGCCGAGGAGACATTATACCAATTTTCCACAAGCTAATCCAATTCCCTGTGGTCTTAATAAAATGTCTGTGACCTTCTTTGGTCAAAATATCACATGGATCAAATACTACGGGTGTCTTTTCACCCTGTCTTAAACAGCTCTTACCAAAGGCTCAGTTTCAGTGCCTGTGCTTTAAATGACAATGAGTCACAGCTCATATTACGTAATGATGCTTTGGACTATGGGAGATCGACCGCAATGTCCAACAAGTCTGCCATTTTGGACACAGTTTTTTTTTTCTAGATAAAAAGCTCTGTACTGCTTACATTTCTTAACCTGTTGTAATAAATTG